>JAIUND010000543.1:0-64965 GCA_034699125.1 Gisinianus flammeolus
TGTCTTAGTTTTTCCAGATACTTAAATTCTTTAAATAACAACGTCGACTTTGCAGTGAAGGGGCGCTTAAATTCGTCTTTTCTATCACTGTGCGGCACCTACACAAAGTACCCGTGTACAGTTGCCATAATAGCTTGTACAGCCTGTGTGCTGTGTGTGATTGTGTATATTCGTATTCGTATTGTCCTTGTGCATAGTGAACTCTCTTCCTCTAAGCAAATGCAATTTTGTACACGGTGGACAGAAAGAATGGGATGGAAAGTAGAATGTGTAGATTGTGTGTACATATGATTCTGGAGATTGTACATGTTTGGTTTGGAGGGGGCACACTTGGGATTTAGATTGACTTGTCAGAGTTACTTATGCCTACTGATTTCTCGCCTACTACACAGAGGAGTCGAGTCTAGTCGTCATCATCATGATCATCATCACATGACATCACATCCCGTTGCTGCCGCGTTCCTCCTTAGTTTCGAGTGAGTATTCGGGAATTGTACTTTTCGTTTCACTTAGACTTTCATTAGACAAGGGGATGGCGGTTTCTCTCTCCCTCTCTCTCTCTGTGGGAATGAGGATGAGGATAAGCTAATAAATTTGTCAGGTTGAGCTCTCATCGTCTTGTAGTTTGGTAGTTTGTCTAGTCGCATAAGCTTTTATATCCTTCTCGCTCTTTTGAGTGTATGTACACACACAGATAGCTAAAAGAACAACGATCGCTCTCTCTTTCTCTCTTTCTCTCTTATCATTCTCGTTTTCTTGGTTCCATTGTTGACGTTTCATGTGGCTCATTGCATCACGGATTCCGTTCACGAATCAATGAGTTTGATGAGAGTTGAATGGACATGTGGAACGTTTATTGTGCAGTTTTCATCTCTTTTCTCTCTCTCTCTCTGTCTCTCTCTCTTTTATTTTTATGACTATAATTTCCGACCATTAATTCGACTACATCAAAATAAAATCCAGTCGTTAATCTAATGCCTGCAGTCCCTAAAATGCACACACACTCCGAATCTTGATTGTTCAACCAACGAGAAAACAAGCAAGTAAAAAGGAACGGGGATTTCGAATGTAAAGCTCAAGTACGTACAGATGACAGAGATTATATTACAAACAGTAAGTAACATTCAAAAAGAAGAAGAAGATGGAAGATATTTACATTTACCATTGTGTTCATCATCATGGAATGGAGGGATTGCAAATTCGTGAAAACGATCTGAAGGGCTGACTGGTGACGCATTTTCACTGACATTTGAAGCACCTGAGGCTCGCCTTGACAAACTATTTCGTTTCTCATTGAGGGTGGTTGGAGGGCCGAGGAAAATGGGAGATCGGTTACCCACCAGATTGGCATTGGAATTTAAATTGGCATGGTTCAGTCCCAAAACCAAACCGTGATCCGACAACCACTGATTTACCAGACTCAAATCTCCCTATTCATATTCAAATTATACAATAAACAATTCATATTCATTAGTGTTCAATTCCTCACGAGTCCCATCTCCTCAAGCACTTTTAATTTGGCACAGGATACAAAATTGGAAATGGTGAATCCAAAACAACATTCGACTGTCTTTGAGCTTAGATGAACGAGGAAAGGGTTTTTCTTAAAAAGTTGAATCTTCGAAGAGAGAGAAAGAAAGAAAGCTCTTGAAAAGGGCAAAACGTGAAGATTTGACTTACCTTTTTAAGAAAATAGTCACGAAAGAAACTTGAGTTTTCATCCAGCCATTTCTCCACCTCATCGCTTTCGAATTTGGTCATGGTTCATGGCTCATTCATTCTTACTCTCTTCTTAATCCGTTTGTCCACTCGTTTCCACAGTCAAAAACATTTGAGGCCACTCAAGGAAGAAACCTTCAAAACAAAAAAACAAAAATAGAAACATCATTAACATTATTTTAGCAAGTACATGTATTGTTTTCCCGAATTTTTGTGTATTTTAATTAATATTCTTTTATCTCAAAGTTCTCAACAACTTGACAATCCCGAGCTCTTTGCATTTTGCTTAAATTTTCTTAGTAGAGTGGAGAAAGCTGGATTGTCATTAGGCGTGAGAAAATTCGTTGCATTTTATATACCTTTGAACTTCATTTGGAATTAGAGAGACAGAGAGAGAAAGTGGAACAACTACAGATACAGTCTGCATCGCTAAGTGGTTTATGAATATAAATTTTCATAAATATTTAGACATCACAAGAAATTCCTTGGAAAGAGAAACACAAAATAAAATGAGAGAAAGGGAAAGAGAAAGCGTCGTCTGTTATCTGTAGAGAAATATTAATCAAGATGGATATCAGGAGTTTAGTTTAATAGGAGAGAGCCAATTAAGCGACAGCTATAAAATACTTTTAATCAAATGAATTCTCAGTGTCCCGTTTTTAGTTTTCCTGTTTCATCCTGAGCTGTATGGCGATTATTTTTCATTTCCCTCGACTTTCCTTTGTCCTGTGTTCCAGGTTGTTCTCTCTCTCTCTCTCTCTCTCTCTCTGTATCTCTCTCCTACCAACTAAAACATGGAGAATTCCTTATATTACTCAACACACCGTCATTGCATTGTCGTGCTTTGTTTGTTTTGTATGGAGATCGAAAGCTTTCCTGCTGTTTCCAAGCTCCAGTTTGTTCATAGACCTTTCCCTTGTCGTTTCACAAAAAGGTACGAACAATTAACGTAGGACTGTGAGCACAAATTTTTAATGACGACGAGTGTTCCAAGTACAAAAAAAACGCCTGCTGTCCTCCCTCCTCCCCATTTCACTCCCACTTTCTAATGACTCTCTCTCTCTCTCTTCGTCTTGGTCGCACTCTTTTTACTTTAATTTGCACAAAATATTTTTTAATTCCATGTCCAGTGCTAATCCACACAATGATCAAGATTCCAATCGCAAATATTATGAGCAATTGCATGACAAATGCTACAAATGGAAATTTGTCGCAATTTCTTATACACGCATATTGCATATTGAACAAAATCCCGGTGTGCCTAATCAAAATACCATGAACGTTAATTAGAAATTTAATTCAAGTTGATTCTAATTTATGATGTGTACATTTGAGAACTACAGTATATATATGTATATAGTAATCATAATTATTGTGTACAGTAGGAAATAGAGTGAACGGGTAGTTTTATGGAGGAAAATATTAAAAGTGTTTATCTCCGTACGTGACATGATGCCCAGAGTTTCTTGTGTTCTTTTATATATATGTACATACTTTCTTCATCGATTCGTGACTTTCTCATGGAGAGGAATTGTTGGAGGAAATCCTCAAAGTAATGTTTTTCTATGGACCTACACCGTCCCCGTTCGTAATAACAATAAATCTTGTGATTTTCTCCTTCTTTTCCACAAGACGGGATTTAGAGATCAATAAACTAGTCAAATAATAAAAAAAGGGTTAGTTTACTAACCATTCACCAGTCGACCACACTTCCTCTGCCTCCACTTTGAACTACTACTAAAACAGAGAGAGAGAGAGAGAGAGAGAGTACCACCGAAATTGGACGAGTAAACAAAGAATAATTTCTAGTTTATTATGTAATGTACTTGTGTGTGTATTTGTGTGCGAGTTCATCGATAACTTTATTCTCACAGTATGGGGAATCTCTCTCTTGAATGCTTTTTAAATTTATAACTCGTCTTACAAGGGGAAACAAGGGAATTTTATTCGAATGTCAAACACGCCTTGACATTCCATGAGAACCACAGAGAGAGAATCCAACTGACTGTGAGTCGTCTGTATTCGGACGGATGAGTTTACAACTCGTAGAACTCCCTTTTTTTATAATCCTTTTACGTATTATCATCATACACTATAGATCACATGTAATAAACCAAGTGGTCTCGCTCTCACTCACACACACTTGAGCAATCTTCACTTTTTTCGTCTGGGAAATTGAACCAAATGTGTATTTCACGGTATATACCGTACATATGGACGGAGGGGGCTCTATCCTCCATCCTCTGTGTCAACTTGTTCCACTACTCTCCAAACCCAAGATGGAGCAAATCCAACCATTTATTCATGTGTCCCATATCTGACGGGGATTCCCGTGTCAGTGTCCTTTCCATCTGATCCATCCAACCTGCCTCCACCCTTAGTTCTCCCTCCAATTTTGTATTAGATACTATTAAATATACAGATAGGTATAAATGTTGAAATTTCCTTCTCCTTCTTCCTTAATTCCCGAACCAGATCTATAGATCCAGATCTGAGATGACCTTAAAATAACATGACTGAAAACTCAAACACTTAGAGTTCAAGAAATAATAAACTTTCTCATTGTAAAAAATGCTACTCAATTGACATGAGTTTGAAGCAAACACGCACGAAGGTACGAACGTAAGAACTCGTGATCCAAGACGAAGGTATAAATTTCTCTCCTTCATAACCATATTCAAAATTTTTGCTGTGTAAGTTGTGACTCTACTTCTCAACCTTTGTCAAATGTCCGTTTCATCTTTCATAACTTTCTCAGAGAGAGAGAGAGAGAGAAAGCAACTCGGAACTGAACCAACACTACGAGAGAAAGAGAGAGAGAGAGAGAGAGAGAGAGAGAAAAAGTGAACAGTCCATGAATTCCCGTATATACAGACGAGAAACAGATGTAGAGATAATGTGGCTTTGAAATATGGAAAAACCGGTCATAGCCAGATGGGTGTAACTGGACAGGAGGATGGAGGAGATATACCATAGAGAGGAAGCGAGAGAGAAAGAGAAAGTGAAAGGATTTTCCACGAAAAGAGAGAGAGAGAATTTCCTCTTTTGAGACGGCCGTAGAATGGAGTGAGCTTCACAGGATATTTGTATGTGTGCGAACGTTTCCGTTGAGAGAGAGAGAGAGAAAGAAAAGAGAAGAAAAGTAAGGAGTAAAATATGTTCTGTGTGACGGAGAGTCCGGAGTTCTTTTCGTTGACAACGCTTTTCTTCTCCCTCTCTGCACACGCTTTTCGCTGATGAACCTACCGAGTACAGAGAGAATGAGAAAATTCCGAGCCAGCTTGTCACAAACTCTTGAGTTTTCTCTCCTCGTCATCCTCACCGTTCGTGTTCTAGCTCTTGCTTGTAGCTCCTTTCCTTTAAATCTGAAGAGAAAATGCGTCATACGAATCATGCATTGTAACTAGGATGGAAGAAGAGTGAGGCGTTTTATCGATAAGACGATCCGCATTGACTGAGCAGCGATGAGACAGTGAGAGTCTAACGTCAAGCGAATGCAATCTAAAGAAGACAAAAACATTGTGTGTGCACTCTCGCATTGGGGCTAGAATATTATGACTCTTCTCTCTTCTCTGACTCTTTGACGCGCCATCATAATGGGTGGCATTGAAATGCATGAAAGAGAGAGAGAGAGAGAGTCCATCGTGAGCGCGGAAAAGTGAGTGGAAACCTTATCAAACTGAAATCATACGCTTAAAACGTCGTCATGGTGATAAATTCAAGTCAATGTGTGTACGTACATGCTTTAGATTTTAGTCATCCGTCACCAGAGTCCACGTAGTGTATCTTATACATAAATGGGGGGGAAGCTATGGTTTCCACTTACACAGTTCAAATCTCTCGGAGAAACTACAAAAAAAACTAATATGAGGTCCTCCACCAGAAAACAATCCGTATACGGAAAATCACTTTTTTGTATATTGGTGGAGAACAGAACATGGAGAATCTTTTAAGACAAGTTTGAACTTTGTTTACTGATAAAAAGTCGTTTAAAATCGTCGTTAAACTTCTCCAAAAGGCAAAAATTCGAAATTAAAATAAACCGATGATTTGTGTTTTTTGCTCTTAAATTTGAAATCATTGAGCAACTCATTTACGCGCCAAACAGCCAAGAACATTCAAGGCGCTATATAACTCAGAAGTTATACAGACGTATACGGATTGTTTTCTTACGGTCTACCCCATATGGTATAAATGCAGTCTCTATATAAATCTGTGGACAGGCAGAGCAAAGCAAAGCAAAGCAGAGCAGTGCAGTGCCGAGGCAGTAGAGAGAATTGGAATAGAAAGTAGAAGAAATGGTGTGTGTAGGTCAGCGAACTCTGTATGTCATTAGCTCACAAGCAGCAATCGTTTCCTCCCTTTACTTTAGCTTCATCCAGATATATTCAGACTACGGACACCCACACTACGGACCATGCTCATGTTCATGTCTATACAAGTCACTCTAGTGCGTTTTTCCTCGATGAATGTCTGATAGACGCGCGTTACAAGCTATCTCCGGTCTCCCTCTCTCCCTCTCTTTCTCTCTTCTCTCTTTCTCTGTATCCACAAATGCCTTCAGATAAAATATCTACAACTATGAAATGTGTGCAGCTCTTTCTGTATTTCTATAGAATAGAATTTCATTCTTCTTGTCTGAATCCCTCCCTTTCCGTCCATCACACCTACACTACTAAACTCCATACTAAACTACACTTCTTTCCCGTATAGAAAACATTTACTCATTCGAACGTTCACACAACACACACAAATACTTTCTCTTTCACTTTCCCTTTTTTGACTCTGAGCTTTCACAATGATGTCACTTCGGGCGCACACATTTCTTCATACACACACACACAAGAAAAGTCGTTGTGACAAGTTGACACTTTTCATTTCACTGCTGACCAACCCAAATCCCTGTCTGTCATTGTCTCACATCACGTTCCAACTCCTGATGAAATGGGGGAGAAAAGTCAAGTACGATAAATAAACTGAGAGAGAGAGACAGAGAGAATGAGTACTACTGTATCAAAGAGACACGTGACAGTTTGAATGGATCACTTTTGAGCTCAAGCAAAATGTTGTCTTGTTTTTTTCGCTAGTTTTTAGGAATGAAGTTTTTTTTTAATGTAATTGTAATGAAAGAGTGAAGAGTGAGGAGAGGGTGAGGAGCATGTGTGTGTGTGTGTGTGTCAAAATTTCTAGTTGCGTTACATTCTTCCTTGACATTATCTCTCCATGGCCTTTCCAACTTGTCATCGTAATTACACGCATTTACAGATGGGCTCAAAGTAAAATCCAACTAACCAACGGCGAACCACCAAATACATTTACCATTTGGTTCACATGCAATCCTTTATAAGTGAACCGTTTCCTTTGTTTTTTACCGTCTGTCCAGTATATGCAGAGTATTTTCTAAGTATTGGATTTGTAAGTGGTGAAAGCATATGTTCATTTTCCTCATATGGACTTTTATAGAGACATCCGTTCACATGGCGAGGTGGGGGTGGGTGGGTGGGGGGATGGAGAGAAAGTGATGGAAAATATCGAATATCCAGAGAGAGTGAGTATGCACGAGTTATAAATTTGATACAAGTGAGACCTTCCTTGAGCTCCCATCACCATCACCATCACCATCACCACCATGAGACACTTATTAGAGAGTCGTAAACGTTTCGACGTAGAAGAATCGCGAATCTAGGTGAAGAATGACGCACAATGTGAAGACCAACAACAACGTGAAGCACACACACACATGTATACGGATACACATGTACCATCGCTAGACGACGGATATCAGTCCATGATCGAGCTTTATACAGATTGCTCATTCTCTATACTCTTCCTTTCTTTCCTTCCATCCTTTCACTTTGACTCAACCTGCGAGATATTTCTGTACATAATTTGTGTTTGTACTTTTATTTCGGTTGATACGGACGGGTATATTCAGTACATATCTGTAGATAGGAGAAAGGAAAGTTTGTGTGTGTATTGACAGATGTAAGGGCAGATGGAAATTGGAGCTACATATTGCTACAGGAAAGACATTTCCCATTTCCTGAACATACTTTAGGAAATATCGCAAATCACAAATTCCTTTACCGCTCCTCTGATTTCCATCAAGATTCCAACAAAAGTTAACTTGACTTGACTCGACTCAACTCTACACTTCTACACGTCTACACATCTACACCATCACTACATGACTACATAGTTACAGATACATTTCAGATTTCGCTCTTTCTCCCACCCCATTATAAACAAACTAACCTTGGGGATTTGAATTTTGCAATATTTTTTTACACTCGAGATATATTATTAGTACCTACAATCAAATTTGATGAGTTCGTCAGCTGTAAACTGAACCTACAGTAATTAATGGAATATAACTATCTAAAGGACAATTATGATTTTTAATTGGAAAACTTTGTGTGGCCATGACCGTGGTTGAGTACGTAGTAATGTAATACAGTTCATCATATTCCCAGCACCGAAAATAGATCATATCTGTGTAAATAAAATGTAGCGGCGCGTAAAATGTATTTCACGGATGATTTAATTTACGAGACATTCATTCCCTCACTGATTTCCTCCTGCTCCGTCTCCGTCTCCTTCTCATTCTCCTTCTTTTTCGAAAGCGTGTGTGTATTCCAGCCATAAATCCTGTGAAAGGTATTAAGGTGGACTTTATAAATGGAAATTATGCGCAAAAACAACTGTGGGTTAGGAAAAGGATGGTATTCTCTATACACAGTGTAAACTATAAACCCAAACTATCAACTCAACTCAGGAGGGAAATAAGAAATAACGTAAACCACATATTTCATGTGTACCATAAAATTAATAGCCCTATTCTATCTTCTCTCTCATTCTCTCTCTCTTTCTCTCTCTTGCTACATGCCGGCATACGATATCTGTACATGCTTTCTTCCATGTGTTTTCTACATGTACATCTGGGTTTGTCTTTGTAGTGATGTTGGAAATTACTTGTACATGGTTGTAAGGGGAGATAAGAAGGTGGGAGTACTTGCTTGGTGTATACTGTATAGTCAATTCTCGATGGTTTAAATAGTCTTGTATACATAATACATAGCAAGTGCTGAAGGGTGATTACGTAAATCACCTATAGTATCTATCGACGTTGGGCATCTTCCAAAACGCTCACATGCCATCAAACTGTACTCTTTTCTTTCTTCCCTTCTTTCTTTTTTATATACCTTTTGACTCTTGATTGGACTGGGAAATGCATATGAATTCTTTCATCCTCATCCATTCAATTCCTTCTCCAAATAAACCCGATTTATAATTACAATATTTTCTTTTTACATAATTGAGCAACTCCAAACAAATTATCCTCTATGCATTTCATATTAGTTTCTTCTAACGAAAGAAGGCTAAACACTGGACTCAAATCTTGCATTATAAAACAAATCACACATATACACACTTCACATTAAATTGACTTGGCTACGAGTTGCTCTCAATTTTCTCATACTCTAAACTTTTACATTATGATCGTCAAATCTATTTGTTTGTACATATTTATTTTTTCTTCCAAGAAAATACAATGAATAAGAAATTCCAAATGCGAAGTGTTTGTCTACATTTCAAACTCTGTGGTTTTTATTGGAATTTTTTGTGCTCTGGGATTTTTTGTATTAAATCTATTTGAGCTGCTTGACTTGATTTTTCGTCTTGGCCTTGAGTATTCACATGTTAATTTTATTGTATAGCCGGCTCCAGACTTTGTTAATTCTTTAATGAGGCCATTAGGGAAAAAATTCTGATTGTTTAATGGAACATGTAAATGTGAATCAACAATTGTATGTATGCAGACATTGCAGACGCTCTCATTCGCATGGCTTCTACGATAGAATCCGAAATCAACAGAAAAATTTCTTCTACATCGCCGTAAAGACTTTTCTACGACTACTACTTAAATTCCCTCTTCTCCATTCTATTGTCGTCATTATAATATATGGAGTTGTGAATAAGAAAACCCGCCGGAGACGTCGATCTAGAATTCGATATATTTGAGTTTGAATGTCGAGCACAATTTAACAGCGACACGCACGTGTAAGCTCCGTTTGAATGAAACGGTTTCATTAAATTTCAGAGATTTTCTTGAATCTGTTTTCATTATACGATTTTGAGTGAGTCCTCTAGCGGCAATTTGAGCAACGCTGGTTCCACTTTGGCCGCTCTCTTTTCGGAAAATCACTTTAATTAAAATTTAATTAATTAAAAATATTTGCAATTTTTTTAAAAATTTCTAACTGTTTCTATAAAATAGCCCATGTTTTCCTGCATATGAATATGCAAAAAAGTGAAAATACGTCTCCGGCGGGTTTTCTTATTCACAACTCCATATATATATGTATATGTACGTTACAGCCTTTCAGAAGCTTTGTTTAGGATTTCTATTCAGAGTCAGAGTCAAGTCAGATTTGAGAATTTGAGAGTTGAGTTTTCCTCGCTTTCAGAATAGCTCGAGTCTATATATATGCGATGGCTACATTTGTGTCCCCCGTCTAACGATGAGTGGAACTCTCGAGTCACAAAATTTCAAAATTCCAAGAATAACATGACAATAGTAATAGTAATAATGAATTTAATGGGCAAATGAAAACGCTTAATTACGAGTGAAAGGTTCTCCAAAACAAAATTCTCAAATTTCCTTGGTTGGAAAACCTCGCGAGCCCTGAGGAAATGTCCTGAATGTTTAAAAAGGCATATTTAATGAGTTGGTAAATTAAAAGGCTTACACTCAATTATGCACTTGCTAATTCCCAACAGATTTAATAGGAATTATAAATTTGAATATGCGGAGGATGTGGAATAAATGGTTTTTTTTGTCCCTCAACAGTCGCCATCCTCATCGTCATCATCTCGACAAAAGAATGGAAGAGAAAGAGAGAAAGAGAGAGAGAGAGAAAGAGTTCAGAGCAAGGAAGTGAGTGAACCTCAGATGGAAGCCAAATGATAAGAAAGAAAAAAAAGAGAAAGGAAATATTGGAAAATTGGCTCGAGCACAAATTGGAGGAGGGAAAGAGCGAGTTAAAGCCCAAAACTTTGGCTCTTTCCTTGGCCCGTTATCATTCTCATGTCTTCTTTAACGGTGGGTACTGAAAAGTTTGGGAAAGGGAAAGATTTCCTTCCAAGGTTTTTCAGAGATCAAATCAGATCCTATAAAAACCTGATTTCCTCATCCATTTTCTACAACATTCCACCGAATGTTGTAAAAAGTTGTAAAACATTTCTTGCCGATTCTCCAAATATATATGTTTTTTTGAAGCATTTTTTTTTTTTCATATATATTATTTTTTCTACATTGTATGCTTGCATCAATCGACAGTTACCATTCTCAAAATTCCATGCCCTCACGTTTCTCATTTCCCCTTCATTTCCCGACTTGGAACGATTGATCGAAATGTCTTCATATCTGGAGTTATTATATACAAAGAGGAAAGTAAAGCCTCCATATTTGTGTGTTTGAAAAGGTATTGTTTTTATTTTTTTTATTTTTTGGGGGGGGGACATTTTTCATTGTTCTAACTGCGCATTTTTGATTTGAAACAAGTTACGTCCTCATCATCTACGTCACTTGAAGGAGAAGAGAATACTTTGATCTTATTCCATGATGATGATGATGATGATGATGAGGATGAGGATGAGGATGAAACATGAAACAACAACGCACAAACCAGGATAAAAATCCAATTTTTCAAAAAAGATGTTGTTCAATCTTGACTTTTTATGGACGGAACAGAAACTTTGGAAATCGATGCAGTCAACGAGAAAAATGGTATGGATATTTAATGAGTTATGACTGACATGAAGTCAGTCAACACTACCACTTGAGCTGAACACACATTCCGGCTCAAACGGGGAAAGGAATTGTAAATACTTGACGCTCCACATCACATTATTCTAGTACACTGTACATATATGTATATTTCAGTGTACAAATATCCTTCAAGCCCCGTTACTATACAGTTCTTGCACCATTCTCTCTCTCTCTCGCATGTCAAGTGAAAGCATCCTGTCAAGGTTTTTCACAAACTACTTGCATCTCCCTTCATGCACGAGCAAATTTTGAGATTTCTTTTCCTTCAAGTCCTCGTATGTGTATGTACAAGAGTTTACATCCTGCCACTATCCATAATTGTAATAAATTCCATGTGTGAAACGTGTGTCTTCCGTAAATGTCAAGTGTGGTTTCACAATCACAAACGCTTTTTCTCTCCTCCCATGAACTCCCATCGATATTTTGACAAATTCCGTTAGGAAAATCCATTATTTTTGTTAAAATAAGCTCGTGGACAAATTATTATCAGCACTTTTTTGTTGGAAAATGGAGGGGTGGGGGTCAAATAATATTCAAACTAATTCAACCATTCCAAACTTTTTGTATCAATTTCCTTGGGAAAGCTACTTAATTTCACGATGTAAATTGTAAAGAGTGGAACATGCAATAAACATTGTTGAAGTTGCGTGTAAGTGAACAAAAAATGAAGAGTACGTCAAATATACTGTGCGCTGTTGAGTTGGAGTTGGTTTAACTAGAATACATATTTGATGGCAAGTCCTGAAAAATTTTGTTTTCACATGTTCATTGTGTGTAGACGTTTTGTAGGGATGGAGTTTGGAAAATGCCAACACAAATGAACATGGGATACAGAGAAGAGTTCGTGAATAATTGAATAACAACTCAACTAATGTAAATGGACAAAATAGATGCTTTACATAATTACATAAAGAGGTTAGCGTTGATTGAACGACGATGTGTGTGTGTGTGTGTGTGTGAGGAACAGAGAGAAAGAAAGTATGTGTACAAAATCATATTTTGTATACATGGCATAAGTAAGCACAATTTGTTTCATATCACAATTTACTTTTACAATGGACAAATACATAGCGATAAGCAATAGTACTTCAATGTACAAGGACAGAGTTCCATTGCGTGTTTTCTCTCTCTCTCACTCTCTCTCTCTCGCTCTCTGACTCTCTCGTTTCAACTCCAACAAGTCAAACTGAAACTCCCATGTTGACTCTGGAATATCCGAAGCAAAACGGCGAAATTCAACTAATGCAACTTGATGGTTCACATTAAAATTTTGAACATGAGTGTAACTAAAAAACGGTACACTTTTCCCCGTGTACAAGAAAACTCCTCCCACAATCTATACTTCATATTCTATTCCACGAGACATTCATTTTGTCACTCAGTCTAAGAGCTTCAATATCACACGACCACACAGAAAACATATTTTAGCAAATTTGGATGTAGTCTTTTGGGAAGAATTTGAACAACAACTAAAGTCTACTCCCGGTAAATGAGGAAAGGCTAAGCTTTGGCTTATACAGACACTACAGTTATTGAGGTAAACATCAAATACAACCGAAGAGTCTTAAAATAATATTCCCTAAGGATTTTGCGACATGTTCCTCAACCAATTCCCATTGCTTTGTTTTCACGTTTGTCCTTTAAACTACACATGAGTCAAAAATAAATGCTAATTTCCTTGAATTCTAAAACTCTTTGAGCTAAAAAGAAAAAACTAAAAACAATACGCGGCTGCCCTTTCCGTTTCATATCATAATTGTGTATATCCGTCAATGGAATTAGTCTAGCTTTGTATCCATCGTTTCCTCCGTCTGGTGGAGAGGAGTGAATGACAACGATGGGACATTTTGAATTCTATCTGTACTTCCTGTTTCGAGAGATGAGATGAGATAAGTAATTAAGTGAAAGTGGATGAGTGAGCAGACTATCGTGTGTGAATGTGAATGTGCATAAGCTGTCGGCTATATTTTTAAGCTTTAGTTCATCACGAGTTTTGTACACACACACAAATAGGAGAAAGTTTATTGTATTTACATGGGGAGATGGAAAAAGTATTTATATTTACTCAGGGCCCGCCCGGGAAAGCTAAAGTACAGATATAGATATTGAAGCGTGTGTGCAGCCACAGGAATTTGAGGTTGACGAAACATCCACTTAATTATGTGAGCAATTTGAGAATGAGATGAGGTGGGCTGAGTAATTTGGATATGACAGCAGTCAAACTCCTCCATGTCATGATAAAATAATATCATATAGAGTACAGACTAACTGATAATATGGCATTCATAATCTCTAGAATTCTCTAACGGAAAAAAGCCTGCGGCACTATGACTTTGGTTTGATGTTTGAAATTTCCTTTTGAATCCTTAAAATATATTACAGTTCACAGTCTATTAAGTCGAGAAATTTTTTTGGAAGCGATTTTTTTGTGGAGCAGTCGGAGACTCAGAGCAGCAGTCAAAGAGTTGGCAAGTGAGAGACTCTCACTGAGAGTTTTGAGATTACAACACAAAAATTGGAGGAGATGGAAGGAATTGGAGGGGGGGGAATATAGTAAATAAATAATGTAAGGAAATGGAAAACAAGAAGAGGAGAGAGAGAAAAAGAGGAGAAAGTCATTTCTATATAGTGAGAATAAAGTGACGTAATACAATACAAATGAAACTTGAAGTTGAAAGGAAAAAAAACTCTCTCTCTCTCTCTCCTTGCATCAAAAATGAAAGAAAATGAGAAAAATCTCTCTCTTCTCTCTTTTTAACCCTCGAGAAAGTTACTATCTGTGTGTAACATATTGTGTGGTGATTTTTTTATATTATTCTCGTTGAAATTCTCGTAAGTAAGTAGTAGTACAGACTTTCACATTGGAAGTTCTCCTCATATAACTAATATCTGCACCCTGTACAACTTCTGTTGCGATATTCCATAAACCACATACATGAAGAAAACGGTGAAGGCCTCACTTTTATACATTTACAATAGAGAGAGAATATTATAATAGAAAACTTTTTTCTTCAATTCCCATTAGTTTCCTTTTTATCGGTGATGTGATATTATTCTGTTGGGAGTTGAGGACAGGGACTGTATAGCAAGTAGGGAAGATACTCCATTAAAGCATACCCATTTATATTTTCAAATAAAACCAAGTTTTCCAATATATTTCCCTATACACAAAATATAAGTAGGCAGATTCTCTCCTGTATTTTCCATGAATTAAAGTTCACAAGTTGAACGAATACTCAACTCACAATCAATACGGTAAAACTTGAAGATTTCTCCCCAACAACACAAAAAAGGCTTCACCCTGTAAAAGGCTTCACCCTGTAAAAGTCAATTGTAGAACAAAACATAGAATACAAAAAAGTGTATACCTACAACGTTTATAATCAAATTTCGACTTACTTTTACTTTAAATTTTATTGACAATCCGTTGAGATCTTTTTGATTTTGAAAACTTTCAATGAAATCCGCGGTCAAAAGTATTCACTTTCTTTGTAGAATCTTTTCCTTGTCGTTATTGTTGTTATTGTTGT
Organism: Gisinianus flammeolus; assembly: GCA_034699125.1. Taxonomy (NCBI): domain Eukaryota; kingdom Metazoa; phylum Arthropoda; class Collembola; order Symphypleona; family Katiannidae; genus Gisinianus; species Gisinianus flammeolus. Next base: position 15,082 of record JAIUND010000543.1, read on the forward strand.
TATTAATTCCGTTTTGTCTTTCTCAAGATTTTCTCTGTCACTTTTAAAAGTTTTGATTTTGAAACACACACTTGGAAAAGAGAAATCACGATTGGCTATATATGACTTCGTAATATACACACACAAAATTGTCAATGGAATATAGACCACAGCTTGATAGGATTGATTATCACACTTTTTTTTTAGTCACAATTTAATCATCCTTGTAATTAATTTTGTCGTCCTCGTAGAGCTAGCACGTAATTTGATGATCTGTAGGGAAAGAGATCTGTGGCGTCATCAGAGCTCATCACGATCATGAAGTAGCTGCTGGGAGGACACGGCAGGAAATCTGGAGAAAAGAAAAAGAAAATGTTTCGACTTCTCGTCATTATTCGTATTGGCGTAAGAGAAAAGAGCAAGGTCAGTCCAGTCAGTGTGTATAGAGTACTACGCTGGGAAAGTCAGGACAAAATGTGTGATAGAAATGACGAATGTGGATGACAAGGACAAGGACTGTGGACTATGGACAACTCATGATAATGACGTAAATAACCGACTCATGACTTGTTTGTCCATGTGAGTGTGAGTGAATAAATGAGTGAGTGAGTGAGTGAGTGAGTGAGTGAGTGAGTGAGTACGTATCTGTATGTGTCTGGTGAGAGCAATTCAAGAAAGAGACGTGACTCACTACTGTCACTACTGTCAGTCTCTGTACTTTTTGTTGAAACGCCTTTGCACTCTTTGCCCAGCATTTCCAGGAAATAAATACCACAACCATGAACCAACATGAAGCTAATACAACCAACAACAACGACAATTCCTCATATACCAATGTGCCAATACACAGAATTCAATCACGGCATGTGCAAAACTCAAGTGCAAAAGGACGAGTGAGTGAAGGAGAGAGAGAAAGAGAAAGAGAGAAAGAGAAATGATGGGGGAGGATGCAAACGAATTGTGCCTATTTTTTATTCCTGTCATTTCTATAGTAAACATGAAGATGATGACGTAATTTATCGTTTCTACTCAATTTCATCAAGTAGAAAACCCACAGAATACAAATACATCAAGAACTATCTTCCTGACATAAAAACTTTGTAAATTTTATTGGTTTCGATATAGAGCGACAGAGAGAGAGAGAGAGAGAGAGATGCAGGTGCAAAGACTCGTTCACTTTCTCAGCATGTGTTGTCGTCATTCCAATAGTTTTTTCTTCTTCTGTTCTGGTCAAAACTGTTTTCATTTTCATGGAATTCAGCTATGCTTTTATGGCATATGGCATATGTACAGATATGTGTGTGTGTGTGGGCATTGTGCATGCAAATTAATCGAGTTTAGGTTGAATAGAGAATATTTTTTCGCACGTCAGTTTTTCATATAATAAATCTGTCTATACCATCCACGATTTTCTGCCTGTCTTTCATTCAATCTATCAATGCACATTTCTTCACTCTTTCTCTCTTTACTATTTCGTCGGAACAATCTCTGAGTCACTTTCTCTCTATATATAAACTTGATAAGTAACACAAACTCCCTGCCATTTCCGTTGCTTCTACATGTGTAATGTGAAATTGAAGGAGAAAGCCTCTCTCTCTAGGTATATTTTAAATAAACCAGTATGTATATATAGGATAATGAATAAGGAAATTTAATAAGCAACGTACACGTTACAATCTGTGACGACTCGATTACCGGCTAAAAAAACCCCAGTCACTGAAGGATTTTACACAATTTTGTACAATTTGGACGATCGGAAATGAAATATCAGCACACTTTGTTTTGCACTATTTTTGAAGAATTGTGAAGATGTTACACAAAGTACGGGGATTTGGAGAGAGACACAAAATTTCTCTGACGAAACCTTGTCACTTGATTCTAAAGAGTCCCATGTCCATAAAATTTACACTTGATAATACTAAAAACCAACAGCACATTCAATGGTTTCGTTGTATATATTCTCTCCGTTCCTTAAATTTAGGTACAAGTTGGTATTATTTTCCACACACAAACGCAGGGACACCGTTGTTTGACGTTTGTCTAATCTGATCACTTGAACTGTATCACCAAATCCTCATTATGGCTATTGAGATTGTAATGAAGTGTTTTTCACACGATTCGATTCGATTCGAGTGGATAAGAAATTTTCATGAAGGGGAATCCAAAGACGTGTATTGTGTATAGAACAAGTGTGAGCATGAACTGAGTTGAGTTGAGTTGAGTTGAGTTGGGAGATTTCATGCCACTCACTAGCTGTGTGGAGATGATGTTAGTGATGTTGAGAATTTAGAAGAGAACTCTCTCTCTCCGTTCAGTCCATGAGTTTTCCTTGTCCGTAAAAAGCATCCCTCTGTTCTCCTATAATGTCCATGTACGATATATGTATGGAAATGACGCAGGCGCGTCCCCGGATTCTCAATCTATCTGTTCGGAAATACGGATTACACACACACACACACACACAAGCACTATTATACGATATATAAATGTGCAAGCTATATAAATTCTTTTTTACCAATATCTTTTGTATGTGGGGACGTGTTCTCCATCTAACATATACATATTCACATTGTGGAGGAAATCGTAATCGGGAGAGCACTATGGATGACGTATGACTTACTCATATCCGTGTCCCACGTTACTCCTCAACTTTGAATAGTTACTTCAACTACTTTAGTCACTTCAACTTGTTCGTCTTTTCCTTCTTCTTCTTCTCTCTTCGCTTTTCTCTTGGCTCCGTAGTCCAACTGTGCTACAACAAATCAGACAACTTTCTTCTCCGTCTCTCTCTCTCTCTCTCTCTCTTTCTATGTAGTAAATGGTAAACTCGGAGAGGGGATACAAAGGAAATCTAGTGGGTTAATAATAGCGAGCTTGATACAGACACGTCGTGTGAGACTAATGACTAGAACATTACACATTGACATTGGCAGTTCAAATAACTTTGTAAATCTTCTTCACCACAAGAATTGAAGAAGGCAAAACAAGTAGGGAGATTTCCACAGTGACCGGGAAAAGAGAGAGACAATTGATAATGTCAAGTGTATTCGTGGATATGAAATGATTCATTTCAGTTTAGTATCCGTACATACGGAACCACCACTTTTTTGTACACATTTAAACCATACACAAAATTCCGTGTGTAGATATATACCTATATGGTTTTCTTGACTGTATGATTAGACTATTTCTATATGTAGAAAATAAAATGTTGGCGTGTGTTGGCCGCGGTGTCATTCCAATTTCCAATTCATTTTTTATTTTTTCCACACAGAGCGAATGACAAAAGAGTGCATGCTGTGGGGATGTGCGGAAAATTAATAAAAGAGGATGCTCCAAATTTCCTTTACAATTCCCCATACATATGTACATATTTTTATGTGTGAAAGTCTATGGGCTATGGGTAAAGTAGTTTGTTTTCTACACCAAAAAAAAAAAGTTTGGAAATTCGAATCAATTAGGTTCTCAATGTAATGCAATACAATGCAATGCAGGGGATGTAAACACATATGCAAGTGTAAACATACGAGAAAAGTTAAGTGGTCACAAAGGAAGAGTTTTTTAATGTAACTATCGTTCTCGGCAGGGAGTTCCGAAAAAAAACAGACGATAAAAATACAGTGATGGTCTTCTCTATATATTTTCATATTCATATCGTATTTAATATTATGTGGATGCATAAATGTTTATCTCGAAGCCTCCCTTCCCTCCCCCCAAATAGTACATGTGTGTGTGCGTGTTTGTGTTTATGTGGCGAAGTGTCTAAACCCGAGTGATAATGAGAGGGGCAGAATAAAGGTTTTGCACATGTACATAAAAGTCCAAGTCCAAGTCCTTCGAAAAAATGTCAACACATTACATATATACTTGCATAGAACGGGAATGTACACCGGGAAAAGGTAAAGTGAAAGTAGGGCTTATTTTCTTGGATGCAAATAATGAGGATGATACATTTGTGTGGTGGTGATGGGGTAGGTCGACACAAAAGTAAGTAATATTTTGGGGTGGTGTATTTATGGTTATGGGTGAGTGGGCGGATATATGGATATGGACGGATGGATGGGTGCAAGAAATATGCAAACCACAAACTTTTGTACTCCGAGAGAGAGAGAGAGAGAGAGAGAGAGAGAGGCTCCCATTTTTTGTTTACTTTCCCATCAAAGTATGTGTCTTCAATTCTTCACAGTATATGAAATGCAAAAATGTAAACAAGTTAAAGTTGGATGGCCAATGGAAAAGTGGAGAGTGAAAAAAGATGACTACACACGAGATAAGGCACCACAGAGAAGGGAGTCAATGATGAATGAGTCACTGTGGAGTGTGTTTGTGTGCTCCTGGTTCCTTTGAATTTACCATTTAAAAGCAGAGGGAATTTTCTATTTTCCGTGTACGTAAGTACGTATAAATATCGTACAAGCAGACATTTGCACTTTTTCACATACGTGTAGACACCTACTGTAGAGTTTGAGCCAGTGCTTAAAGGAACATGAATTAGATTAGTAACTACGTCGTGGTGTCTGTAGACTGTAGAGTAGAGTGTAGACTGTGTTTAACTACAAAGAACCTTTTTATACAAGAGAGAGAGAGAGAGAGAGAGAGAAAGAGGGGTGAGTTCATTCTTCTTGATTTTGCATGTTTCTATTTGGACGAACGCCTACATTTTTTATTTTTTATTTTCCGTACGGCGAGAAAGGAATCAACGTGGAGAATATGAGATGAGAGAAAAGAGTGGAGAAGCGAGTAGATAACCAGCGACCAGGAAAGAAGAAGAATAAACGAAGGAAAAATAGGGAGATGTGGAAGCCAGACAAATGTATGGAGACGACGGGGAGTCTGTACGCGTGTCTACATTTTAGTTTCAATACAGAGGATGCACCACGGTATTTCAGCCACTTTTCAAATTGCTTTCCTGACTAACTCGCACAAGTTAGGGCAGTATAATTGTGCCTATGTCAAACTTCAGTCTATGTAGAGTAGAAACAAAAAAAAGTTGATGACTTTGTGACCCTTTGTCATCAAAATATATTAATTTGAAAAAAAGGTCATGAAAAGCCGTTTTACATGGGTTTGGTGACCCACCATGACCTCGTGACCAAACTCAAAATGTTTTCCATGACAGTTTTGATATTCGATAGGTGTTATTTACTCTTATTCCAAGTTTCAAGTCGATTGTCAAATGGGAAGAGTAACATTTTCTTATTTTAGGTTTGGTGAAATCTTGAAATTTCAACAGTTTTCGTCATCTTCCCTATAAAACGCATGTAAACGCACGAAACCACAAAGTGATGGTGACCTGTTTTTCAAAACATTTACTGTACTTCAAAAACTTAGAATTTTTTTTCAAATTTTTTTCCTCTAACAATAACTTTGAACTCTTTGCAAGAAATCCTCATATCATTTTTATTTTATTCTACATTTTAAATGGCTGTAAATGTAAATTTGATTTTTCAAAATCGTCACTCTCGAAAAATCACGAAAAATATCTAGTTTTGGAAACTTTTTTTTCGGCCTATGTTTTTCAAATTAATATATTTTGATGACGAAAGGTCACAAAGTCATCAACTTGTTTTTGTGTCTACTCTACATAGACTGAAGTTTGACATAGGCACAATTATACTTCCCAACTTGTGCGAGTTAGTCAGGAAAGCAATTTGAAAAGTGGCTGAAATACCTTGTGGTGCATCCTGTGTATACCTAAATACCTACGCAAAGGAATCCGAAAAGAACAACAACCCAGTTACACACTGTAGATGTAGATTAACACACTGTGCGCAACGGAGATGTATAAATCAAGTCACAAGATATAAATTCTGTACCTCTCTATATTTCTTACAAAATACAAAGTGCCGATGACATCTCATCTCTCTCTTTGACACGATCTGGAAATATTCACTCGCCACATCCACAGCAGTCGGAACTCTCCCAATGCCCGATCATATCCTTTTCAAAAGGATATGAAATACTATACATCCTTTCAGTACCCGTTTTGGAATCTATAAACAAAGAATATTTCAGATTTGCAGACATTTTATTTTATCTCACCTGGTTCTTCAAGTGAAAATACACACAGAATAAATGGATGTGCTAATCTCAAGGAAATATGTAGCAAAATTTGAATGTTGTCACAAAATTGTACTAAAAAGTATTCTGGTTGCAATCCATTCTCAATGGATAAAGATTGATTTTGTTTATTGGTGCAGTAGATATTCCATTTATTACATTTTGAATCTTGACTAAACCGACTAAATCTCATTGTTGTAGTCACTACAGTATAATTTCACACATCGTAAAATATATATAACATGGAGAAAAGTACATGAGAAAAATTAACACGTATTTACTAATACTATAGAAATATTGTGTAAAAATAAATTTACTATCGCTCACTAAATGGACACAATTTAACAGTGATTGTCTTGTGTTTTTAAATATACCTTGACGGAAATCCCACATCGATATTATGGCTCAATTAATTGGGTATTTTGTACTTTTGTACGCCTACACATAAATGATGTACTACCAAACGCACGAGTTTAAATTGAATCCACATTTTTCTAAACAATTTTGAAGCAAAATAATGACAAATTTGAATTTCCAAGTGTTTCTAACATTTACGCTCCATATTTTTTGTAAAACATTTAAGCTTAATACATAAAAAAAATAAAAACAAATTTAAAATTAATATTTCCTCCATTCCTAATGAAAACTTGACAATTATTCGAAAAGTACTGCTTTTTCTAGTAGTAGTTGTTTGCTATGCATTTAATTAAGTATTGGTATTATCAATATGTACGTAATATGTATGGTGATTAGGCTGGTTTTGAACATTGTGATTTCTTTGAGGGAAGAAGTTTGACGTGAACATGTGACAGAGTTGATCTTAATCTCAGGAATCAGTGGACTGGCTTTTCCCGTGAACAAAACCACCATTTGTTTTTTGTAGTAAATAAAGTTGAAGTACACTCATTTCTTCTCTGAGCAAAGCGACTTGAGCTCTGAATATTGCATTTTCTTTCTCCAATTGAGCAACACGCATGGCCAGCTGGAAAAAGGTAATCATTCACACACAAGTTTACTTGATTAGTCACCGAACGGTTCATTAACATAATTTAATTAGTTTTATACACTCTTTCTCTGTAAAATGATATACGAGTTGATTAAAATATTTACCTGATCTTCTCTTGTTTTACGGGCATCCCTGGATTTCTTTGCAGCCATATTGTTTCTTCGTCTTCTCTCAAAATATTTGACATCTTTCTTCTCATTTGGAATCGGTCGTTTGAGATTTCGGTAGCTAGATGAACTCCCGTCTCCAGTTTCACTCCCAGATGAGTCGTGGTGATTGTCATTGTCATTATCGTCAGGATTCTCATTATTTTTTGTATTGAGTCCTATACAAAAAAAATTAATTAAATGGTCGCATGGCATGAATTAAACATGATCATTTTTTACTTTTTACAATTTATAAATGATGAAATTCTGAGAACATACAAAAATGAGATGAATGAAACTCACTGGATTGTCCCCAACTACTTAAATTATCAGTCAATGCTGAATTTAAAGAATCCTTCAAATTATTGTGGTGATGTGTTATTGGTGGTCCGGTACTGGCCGAGAAGAAATTCTGTGGAGGGAATGAAAGTCGGCTCATGGCTTGAATAGAAAAAGGACTCATTTCCGAGAACATGGGATTATGGACATTGGAGAAGAAGGAATTTTGATGCATGGGAAGAATTTTGGTCAGATCCAAAAGGGACTTTGATGCACCTCCAGCTGAAGATGCTGAGCCAACTCCACCATGATTCGAGCGGGAAAGAGCCATGGAAATGGAAATGGAACTTGTGGTAAAACTGATGTCCTTTGAAGGTCCAACAATGTTGATCCAATGGTTTCTCTCTCGCTCTCTCTCTATACCACAGCTATAAACAAACCACCAAAAGAAAACAGATGAAAACAAGTTGAACACAAACATATATATATATGTAAAAACACTGTACACTGTACATATGATGAAAAGTAAGAGATAAAACTCTCGAGCTGTACTAAGACTGTGACAATCTATAGAATCGAGTTCTACCACGTAAACAAAGTACCCACAGGTAGATACATGCATACATATACGTCACATATTACACAATCTCCATTTGCATCGCAGTAGGTAAAAACATGCATAATTTATTTGCTCCATTACTTTCTCTTTGCCAACATCTCTGGAGGCTTATACAAACACAGTGCTCAAAATCTCCAGGAATTTCATTCTCGCTTTCTCTCGACTCATAATCATTTTGGTTACAAATTGAACAATTTCAAAACTACAATGTTTTTGTTTCTTGTTGTTGTATATGTTTGAAACAACGGTTCGTATTTCCATATTCATTTGTCGACTGTTTACCAAGAGTCCACATCCACATCCACATCTCGTCAATATTACAAAAAACTCGGAATTGGACAGAATTGTACGACACGACCTCGGGAAAGTGACGTAGGTATAAAAAACTTGATGAGAAATCCTCTGTTTCATGAAAGAAAAAGCGAGGAAAAAACAAGGGAATTTTACCTACAAGGATTTGGATCTGGATATTATTTTCGTAACAAATACACCAATGCAATTTTTTTTTTGTTCACCATCAAGAAAAGACAGACAAGTGAGACAAGTTTGAAGAAATAGAAATGGAGAGAGAGAATGGGCATTGGACTCTGGGGAGTGGACAACTTTGTTAATATCATGTGCTGAAGAGCTGCACATAGAGATCACAGATATTTAGTGCTGACATGGTTCTACATTGGCGAGTCATGAATACTAGAAAGATGTATATATATATATATATATACGAATGTAAATATTTATCGTTACTGCTATGAAAACCAGTCGCTCATTTTCATGTGTTTATGTTTAGCTGTAGACAGAACAAGATCCGACGGGCACAAAAAAAATAGAGGAAATTCCTCGGATATTTTATTTCTATGTCGTCGAGTTGTGTGTACAAGTGTACATGTACATACAGCTTCTCTTTGTATTTGTTTGTATTTATGTATACATACTTGGATGGATATACCTATAGTCTATCGCGTGAGTGACGTTCACGGTTGACACTTGACATAACTGAAGATGAGTACGAGAAAAGAGAAGACGTAGAGAACCAGGAAGATGACAACAACAACAACAAAAGGGACCAAAGACGAGGACGATGAAGACAGAGAGAGCGAGAAAGCCGGTTTAGTCGCAAAAGTCAATGCAATACGTCAGCGAGTCAGTCGACTGGGAAATACTTGTCTCGTCTCACTTCTGTCTTTTTATATGTATATATGTAATCATAAAACAACAGTGGAGAGGGAAAACTGGAGGAGAGACGATAAGATAAATTCAATGTGAACACTTGAACACTCCCTTACACACACACACACACACACACACACACTCACACCAAAACGAAAACCACAAATTCAAGTTAATATCTGCATCTGTAGAATATTGTACATGTACATAAATAAAGACAAGACAAAGAAAAAAGATGAGGAAAAAAGTACAATGAAAAACCAATGGGAGGAAAGATGAAGCTAAATTTAGATGGGGGAAGGGAAATTGAATGTAATTTATACCACTCCCCAACAAACAACAACCAACTTTCACTTGATGACTCGAATTATCTCAGAGACGAGAAAGGAGAAAGAGAGAAAGAGATATGAAAGTTATGGTGAAAGACAGATAGATATGCTCACGTAATGTAATCCAAGAGAAACTGATGATGGTTCGTTTTTAGTTAGAATCCCACCACCAAATACAGATACATATACACAACACCGAAAACCGCCATCCTATGACACCCACAACATGTTCTTAAAAGATAAGTACAATTGAACGAACGAGGAAGACTCATAAACTATATATAGTGTTGAGTTTCTGGAGCTAGTCAAATGATTAGTCTGTTCTCTCTTCCTCAACTCTCTCTTTCTTTCTCTCGTTCTCTCTCTCTCTCTACTTTCCCGACACAAAATCCCCCTACAGAACAATCCTATCCCACTATAATCCTATCCAATAAATAGGCTAACAAAAAGTATGCTTGAGTAAACTTTTTGTAGTGTGTGCATATGCAGACAGTTCTATTCATATTTGTATATTTCTCGACTCGGCTACTGCTCATGGTCCTCTTGATAAACGATTAGGTATGTATAGGTATACCCAGATATACAGATATAAAATGTAGGTAGTGTTGTAGTTTTGTAGCCAGTCAGTACTGTGAGTTCTCTTGTAAATTATCTTTTTATACATATCACCAAATCAACGAGACTCGTCAGTTCTCTAGTCAGAATATTTAAATAGCGCGAATAACTTTTGGTTATACTCATAGTCTAATAATAATAATAATAATAGCAATGATAGTAATGATGATGGTAAGAATAAGAAGTAAAGGAGAAAGGATCATATATTAGACAGGCCATATTATATCCCCACAGCTGGAAACCACGAGAGATGAAAACATCCATGTTTTTTTTACTGAGCTATAATAATAATACGTAGGTCGAAAAACGAAGTACGAGAAATATACAGACAGATAGCGAGAGTCCGTGTATAAATTAACAGGATGAATAGCGAATGAAGGAAGAAAATGGACGAAGGGAAATTATTACTACGTTCAACTCAATACCAATCCTCAACTCAAATGTGGTAAAAAAAAATATGTATATATGTACAAAATACAACAACAAAAGTCTCATGCACACAACACACACACACACCGAGAAAAGAGAAGGAAAACGGAGGAAAAGAAGACAAGAAACAAGGAAGCCATGACCCATCATAGACATATGTAGTCGTCTCATCGCACCTGTTCCATATCAAAAAGTTTCTCAAGGTTTTATTGTAATAAAAAAAATATTTGGGAGAGCACGCCAACCAACATCAAATCCATCATCATTATAATGCAAGTGTCTACAGCAAATGCCTTTTTCCCTATGGGCTTCGTGATGACCACACACTGACTCAAATAATGACAAAACCCGGATCACTACTCACAACTCATTCCTTCATTAAACACATATACACAGTAATACACACAAACAATGAGTCCCGTACTCTAATATATCCACTAAAATCTGTTCGGCTTTTCAACTTTTTTCATGCCCACAACTCCGACACTACCTTGTTTCGCTGGTAGACAGACAAACTGTCCAACTTTAACAACATAGGCATGTCATTTGACTACCGCTAAAATAAAATAAAAATTATCTATAATGTGCCCACGGATTCATTACTGAGAAATATATTAGCATAACAAAATTTATGACATACAAATTCAACTAAGGAATAGTTTGTCTTGCCCAAATAAAGGCAAAAAATTTCTAGAAAATGTAAGACTGAGACTTTCAGACTGATTAACGTAGGTATTAAATATTCAAAAGTATATATGCATATTTATTTGTCTTGTACGTACCGTGATTTTTAGAAGATATTGTTTTCAAAGATGTTGAAGAAATCAGCACAGCTTACTACCAAATATGTAGTTTTATTTTAATGGCGAACGCACACACACAATCGAGGAAATAAAAGTAATCACTGGCAAGGATTTTGCCTATTGAAGTGTAGGTGTGTGGTGTAACTGAAATGTTTGTGTAAAATCACAATGGCTTTGGGCTGGATGTGTACAAAACATAAGATATGTTTTGTATATGTAATTAAAGAGAACTAAGGAACTTTATATGTATTGCATTTTGTACTGGAAATTATCTAGATTTCGACAAATAAGAAAGATAAAACTGGAATATGCACTCTCTCTGTGAGATAGAAAATCAAATTTAGTTACCGAGATGCTGCATAGTTGAACTTGAAAGTTACTGTGTGTAAATTAAATTATAAATGGTTGATATAGTTAGGTTAGCTTCTCAAGTCCGTCATAACACTGACAAGTCAAAAGATAATAAAGAAAAAAAAATATACAAACTTTTTCACTATTACAAGTAAACTTCTTGACGTTTCAAAAATAATCATGTGGGAGAGTAGAAACGAGAATGACTTAAATATTCAATAGCATTACATACTTTTCGTCTTGCTGTCCGAGTGTCAACATTTGTATATAGGCTTTTCCTTTATATATTTAGCCACTTCACTTGTGCCCAAAAATTGTGAATAATGTGCTATGTAGTATGTAAAGAAATGTGTAAGAAGTATAATTTTGACCTGTTTTTATAAGATAATAGAGATAGACATCACAATGAGGTTTTTATGTCCAGAGTCCACACGTTGTTGTATTGTGTTGTATCCAGCATTTTTATGAAGTATGTGGGTCCATGTACATACATACATAGTATGTACATAGATACATAGTATGTACATAGATACATAGTATGTACATAGATACAATATCTGCATACATATCTTATTGATAAGGGATATGGAATGAGTGAGTTATCTTATTAAAATGTAAAAAACCTATAAGACTTGTCTCGAGAACACTTGAGAAAAAGGGCTAGTGTGAGGAGGGCAGTAGGCATACTGTAGTAGACACATTGTAATATTTGTGCGCGGGTCCCTTCCCTACTCACTATATACACATATGTTACAATTAGAATTGTTACGAATAGTCGTTTGAATTTCAAAGACCCTTTGCATGACAGAGGCTTAAAGTCAGTGGGTTGTCATTTTCGTCCCATAAAAAATGTATATCTAAGCATTCACTGTACAACTGATAAATATACCATTTTTTTCATTCATAAATCATAATGATAAAATATTGTCAAGTTTTATTCGAGTCACCGACTACAAGTATATAGAAGCTGATTTTCTTGTAAATATTATCCATATTATAATTTATCCGAGGACTTGTAACTCAACTAGGTACACCCGTTTTCCTTAGACTTGAAACAAGTCTTTGTTTGGAAAACTCTCTATATATGGATGATAATAATAATGTTTACTTTTTGTTTTACATTCATGGATATATAGATGGATATATACACAATATATATGTATAAGCTTGAGAAAAGTATGAAGGGGAATTAAAACTTAAATCGCAGTTTTCCTTCTTTCCATAGACAATAGGACGAATAGTCTAGTAAAACTATTACTTGGAAAACTATTCTTCTGTAGTATTTATCCAAGCTCGAGGCTTTCAAGATATTTTTTAAACAAAAGGGGGAAAAAGAAGAAGAAAAACCCTAGTATGATAATAATTATGGTTATCTAAATATGTATCTAGATACATATACAATGTATATTATACATACACAAAAAAGTGCATATGCCATACCGACTATGTACATACCTACTACACATAGTAATAGACTAACCCATTAGAATTTTTAAGCTCGTCTTATAATGAGCTTAATCTACAGCTTAAAAAAGATAATATGTATAGTTATATAAAAAAATGCCATCAATAGTTTTGATAACAACTTATATTTATTTTTCGCTCTCACACAAATTAATACAAAAATCTTTAGTAGACATTATTCTTAAATGACTACAACAAGAAAGTCTGTGAAGAATAGATTATTTCTTTACTCTGTAAAGATATTCACTCACAGTTCACATTATTTCCTGGCTATACTTGAACATTTTATAAATATAACACATGACTACGAAATCTCAATTATTCAATAATATGCTGCAAGTGGTTTTCATTGTCACAGTTATTGGATGCCTTCAAAAATGAATTAGTCATACCCCATCGATGTACGATCTATAAATGCCTTCTGTATGTGATTTGAATTTCTTCTAATACGACGACCAATGGGTTCTAAATCTGCGTAACATTTTTCAAATACAGACTCAACTGCAGCTATAGCTTCTTCTTTTGTCACATCTTTAACTGCCATTACAGAGGCAGCAGCTTTATGCTTGACACAGTCCTGTGTGAAATAAGTAACATTATTTAAAAACAATACAGGATGCAATTTTAAATTTGGAATTTTTCACATGAGAACCATTACGTCAGCTGTTTTTTCAAATAAGATACATGTGCGAAACATTCATGAAAAACGAATAAATTTGTTTACCCTATGTCTATTTTTAAAGTTCACAAATGAAGCATTTCCTTGTGAGACCGCACTAAGAAAGCTACAATGAGCTAAATTAGCAGCTCGTATTTCTGTACAGGCTAAATGCTTAACGTCGGCTAGATCCATCTTTCTCCGACAGTAGTCAAACATGTGAATCAATTCGTGTGTAAGCACTCCTGCGACCCTTCCTGATGAACAAGTATTTTGACAAACGACCACCTAGTGAAATCAAAGAATCCCTTCATATATGTACATAATACACAAAATAAAGACGAAGGGACAAGTTTTTAAGCTATAAGGGTTATCCTTTTATTATGTATATTACAACTACATAATACACGCAGGTATATAAGTATATGAACAATAGAATCAAGTTAAAAAAGGTTGATATGCATGGCAAAAAGAAAAGTGTTCCACTATAATCATTTTTTAACACAAATAAAAATGTCAAATTCAATAAGACTAACCTGATTTAAAGTAGGGTCATATCCTCCATTGACACTATGGTCGCAGACCTCACACGATATATGGCGACGTATATCTATTTCACTAAAATAATAAATAATAATACGTTTAAAAAAACTTGTACATACATAGACATACACATACATACACACATGTACATACAACAACCATTAAATACATATATAGGTACATGCTACTACATAAGTACATATATAGATTTCGTAGAATTTGTAGGAATACATTTATGTATATGCACAATTAAAAATGACTAACCATCCCGAAGCTTTGAGAGCCCCAAGCATGATTTTGACTAGTCCATCTAACACATATAAGATTATACTTATTAAATACTTTATTACGATAATATGGTATCATTTAATACTAATCATGATTCAATAATGCCCTCATCATAACGTACGGCTATGAACGGCGTTGAAAACGTTCTTTTCACATTGAATTTTTTCAAGTTTTTCCTTTCCTTCCCCTCCGAAAATGATTTTCGTCCACGACGGCACATATGTCTCTCCCCCTCTTTCAGGGTATAATTTTCTAGCTGTAAAAGAGCGAGATGCAAAAACATCTAATTATAAAATGAAAGATTGAAGTCTGTAAAGGAATCAAACCTCATCGTCAGTATCAGTATGCAGTTTGTACAATCAGCAAGTATACATATATACTACATACTGTACCTTTCTCTGTTTTTACTGAATCCAAAAACTCTTTCGTAAATCTTTCGTCACTCTTATTTGTTCCATTTTGTTCATTCTTGGCAATGTTGTCTTCGGCACTCTCTCCACTAGGGAATTGTGAAGACATATTTTATTTTTACCTGCATTATAAATAAAATAACTTTATTATTACGAACATCCCATTTAACACATGATGATATCCCGTTAAATCCGGTACATGCCTGATGATATGCGAAATATAGAACTATTTACCCACAATTTACCAAAAATGTCTGATTATGGTCAGTCGTAGAATACAAGTTTATAACCAAGTTAAGTATGAAATAATGAATGCAGTGTAGATAAAGAATGAATGAATATATGTCTATTACACAATTAAAATTTTGAAACAAATTTTTTTTGAAATAGTTGAAACCAGTGCTGTATAATACCACTTTTTGCTAATACGAATACCTTAGTAATGCTTTGTGACAATTCTTGGCTAATACCAATACCTTAGTAATACTTTTAGGTAATACTTTTGGTAATGCCAATTCCTTAGTAATACTTGCTGACGATTCTTTTGGTAATTCTAATACCAGGTAATTATAATACCACGTAATTCTTAGTAATACCTTTAATACCACTAATACTAGTATCGAATACGAAAGTATTACTAACAGGTATTATACATCAGTGATAGAAACCCTCATTTCAAACATGTAGCCGGGCTTTTCCTGGCATTCATTGAGTGAGAGTTCGTCGATGAATCATATTTGGGCGTCGTCAAAGGATTTTTTTCCTTCCGGGGTATACATTTCTGTTTCTCAGTACATTAGTCACAGAGGATACAATTCACGTCATCGTCACTGTTATTTTAATGTTAGTTAGCTCATCATAGTTGTATTCCTTTCTACATTTACGAGAGAGTAATGTGATTTAGCTGACAAATAGAACAACATTAAAGTCATTGCGAGTGAAAAGGATCGAGGAGTGAAAAGCTACTACAATCAGAGTAAGTTGACATTCTAAATTCAATCCCTTTTCACTTTTATCATTTTTTGTATGTATAATTCTCTCTGAATCTGAACCTCTGAATTCTGAACAGCCGTTATTTATAAGATAAATTTAATTATCTTGGTTTGTGTGAGTACATTTTAAATAATCTCACATTTTATCTACATTTTATTGTGTATTGTATTGTTTATTGACAAGTACCAAGTTTTTTAAGCCAACAAGTATAAATATTATTGTATGTTTTTTTACTAAAATTGTATGTAATTACATTGTAATATATGTATGTAATAGGTTGACGTGTATAAGTATGTAAGTGTTTGTTGTTGTTTATTTTAATTTGTTTTTTTTTTGAAAAAAAGGAAGAAAGAAATGTTATTTAAAATATATAGTCATATAACTTAAATTACTAGATTATATCCAAAAATGTCTTTGGACTTTGAGAACGTAACTTTAAAATGGAATCCGAAGAATGTGGAAATACGTACAATCTCGGTCGAAAAAACATTGGAACCCTTAGTCATTCAGGTAAATTATGATTCATAATTCAAACGTCATTTTTGTTTTTGGTTTCTTTTCTTTTAATTACAGCCCACCAACTCAAGAGACTTGTCGTAACTCTGTTTATTGAAAAAAAATACTGCACAAACCACCTATATACCTGCCACCACCTTACTTATAACTAACCTTCACACAATTTGACTGTTGTGCTTTTGACATTTCTATATATTTGTGTTTCACATTGCATGACATTAAATAGGTATTAAACATTTTTCTACTCATTTATTTTTATTCTTTTTATTTATTTGTTTTAGTTTGTATTATTATTTATCTTAATTTTATTCTTTACTCCAATTCAAATTAAAAAATTTGGCAAACTGCATTTCATACTTTGCCTTATTATTATTATATATGTTTGTTTATGTGTTACGTTATTTCTTTTTTTGCCGTTCATTTCCTTTCTAAAAGATTTGCTGTTTAGTCCTAAGTAATTAAAAAAAAATACAAATCCAACAATGGCTCTTGGAGCTGAAACGGAAACGGGTCAAATTGTTTTAAAATGGGATCCGAAAAACTTAGAAATTCGTACCAGATCGGTGGAGCTGACTCTAGAACCGTTGGTTATGCAGGTACCTTATTTTGGTTTTTACAAAACTTGGGTTTATACAAGGGTTAATCTATATATTAAACAATGATTGATTGTTTATTTTTGTAATCGCACAATAATTTCATTTTTGCTTTTATTACATTTACAATATTGCATGATCCCAATGCACTCGAAAATTGTCGTTAACGGACCTCAGTGTAGTATGTAGAATGTAAACTATAGTAGTAGTCCCCATATTATGCATTTGCATGTACATTTTTAACGAGTAAATAAATGCTTCTTAGTCTGTATACTATATCCCCTTATGTCTCTAATACAATTTGTATATATGTTCCATAGTAATCCATAGTGTATTAGTTTACATCACATGTCTAAAATAAATTGTCTGTGTGTATGTAGGTTACAACGTTGGTAAATACAAAGGGTCCATCAAAGAAAAAGAAAGGTCGATCAAAACGTGCTCATGTACTTGTAGCGGCTGTAGAGAAAGCAACAGAAAATTTTATTGAAAAGGGTGAACAAATTGCTCATGAAAATCCAGATATCAAGCAAGAAATGCTTGCTGCTGTGGATGAAGTTCGAAAAACAGGTTAGGATTTTGAGTACTTTGAAATTCAATTTCATTTTGATCTTTTTTTCTTACATACCTATAATTTGTTTTTACTCAACATGAACATGAATTTTATATGTATTTTTTAGGAGAAGCTATGAGTTTGGCCGCTCGCGAGTTCGCTGATGATCCTTGCTCATCGTTGAAAAGGGGGAACATGGTTCGGGCAGCTCGAAATTTGCTATCAGCCGTAACGAGATTATTGATTTTAGCGGACATGGTTGATGTACACTTATTGCTAAAGTCACTTAGAGTGGTAAGCTTTCTACGTTTTATCCTCATCATTGGAATGTAAAAGCACGTCCTCACGTTTATACTTTACAGTGTAGATGAAAGTATATATTTGACCATTTTATTTTATGTACTTTTGAAATGTATGTAGGTGGAGGATGATTTGGAAAAGCTAAAAAATGCATCAAGCCAAGGAGAATTGATGGATAGCATTCGATCATTTGGACGCAACGCAACAGAACTAATGCAAGCAGCAGCTAAGCGTCAACAAGAACTCAAAGATCCTCAACTCCGGGATGATTTAGCAGCAGCTCGAGCCCTTTTGAAAAAGCATTCTACAATGCTTTTGACAGCATCAAAAGTATATGTAAGACATCCAGAGTTGGCTGCTGCGAAAGCTAATCGTGATTTTGTCTTTCGTCAAGTGTGTGAAGCTGTAAATACCATATCAGATGTTGCTCAAGGCCGATCTGGTCTTGGTGGTCATCCATACGATGGCCCTGGAGAAGAATGGTAACACAGTTTTTGGCAATCTATGCATATCTAACTCATATATATGTGCATGTATATGGGCAAAGGACTAGTTTTACTATTCTTATTTTTGTTATTGTTACTACAGGAAATGTGGAGGTTCTGGTGAATTAGCTGCAGCTTTGGATGATTTCGATGTAAGTGTGCAAATAGGTTTTAATTTAAAAGTTTGAATTACTAAATTTCATAAATTTGTAAACGAGAGAGAGAGGCAAAAACTTGCACACTTGTTAACTATGCAAATTTGGCATTTTGAAATGTTTGTTTGTATTGTATTTGTTTGTGCGTGTGCGTGTACGTATTCGTTTGCAAGGCATACCATTAGATGTTCTATACTTAATTGAATAAACGTGTATGTGCGTATTTATTTGCAGGAGAGAATTATCATGGAGCCTCTTGCATACAACGAAGTTCGTACACGGCCTTCATTGGAAGAGAGGCTGGAGTCTATAATCAGTGGAGCGGCCCTAATGGCAGATTCCTCATGTACGCGAGATGAGCGAAGAGAGCGTATCGTAGCTGAGTGTAATGCAGTGAGACAAGCACTTCAGGACCTCTTGTCTGAGTACATGGCAAATGTGAGTGAAATTCTCTTTATGTATTATGCATGCTTCACAACTTACATTTACCTCTACACTAATAACATTCTCTGTCCAGCTATATACTCTGTATATAGTCGTTTTGAGCTGTCGGAATTTCTAAATTGTACAAACTCGTACGTATAGTAAGGGAAAAGTTTGATTTATGGAACCTTTACTAATCATTCTATTTGTATTCAGATTGGCAAAAAAGACCGAAGTGAAAATTTGGACCGAGCCATCGACCACATGTACAGGAAGACACGGGATTTGAGGAGACAACTACGCAAGGCCGTTGTTGATCATGTATCAGATAGGTAAGGACATGGCGTAAAACTGCTACTCTTTCAACGTGTTAAATGAATAAATAATATTACTAATATGGCTTACGGACACAGAAGGTTGATTTGCGTTCAAGTACATCTGACTTGAATTGCGTAAATATTTTAGAAAAATTCCACAGGAATTTGCCAACTTTGCCTCACCCTTTAATGTTTTTTGTGTGTAGCTTTTTGGAGACAAGTGTGCCTCTCTTAGTACTTATTGAAGCTGCCAAGGCTGGAAACGAAAAGGAGGTTGAAGACTATGCTCAAGTCTTTACCGAGCATGCAAATAAATTGGTTGAAGTAATTTTGGCATAACATTCTATGTTTAATTTACAATTTGAGTCTATTAAAAGTACATAGTATGTTGTTATTTTTAATTTAATTAACTTAATGTCAATCTTTTAGGTAGCGAATTTAGCATGTAGCATGTCAGGTAACGAGGATGGAGTGAAAATGGTTCGATATGCTGCTTCACAAATAGAAAATTTATGCCCACAAGTTATCAATGCTGCAAGAATCTTGGCTGCTCGACCGAAATCCAAGGTTTGCCTTTATTTATAATTATTTATTTTTTTTATTCAAAATTTCAAAAGAACAGCTTTTTATAATTCTACGGAGTATTTAAATTTTTTGAAATCATATTTTAGGTGGCACTTGAGAATATGGACGTATTCAGGGAGGCTTGGGAAAACCAAGTTAGAATTTTAACAGAGGCCGTTGATGATATCACCACAATTGATGACTTTTTAGCTGTCTCGGGTAAGCATCAAAATATTTTTTATTTGATGATACATTTGTTTTGTCTCTCTTCCTTTCCTTTTTGGACATGTCATGTTAACCATTTTTCACCATTGTTCATTTGACAGAAAATCATATTCTGGAAGATGTGAACAAGTGTGTTTTAGCGTTGCAAGAAGGTGATGCGGATTCATTAGATAGAACTGCTGGAGCAATTCGTGGTAGATCATCAAGGGTAGCTAATGTTGTTACTGCCGAAATGAGTAACTACGAACCCGGAATCTATACAGAAAGGGTTTTGGAAGCCGTTAAAGTTCTTCGAGATACGGGTGAGATTATCTTTTATTTAAAAAAGAAAAAAGCTATGTAGGTACATGTATATTGTTTTCTTTTCATTGTGTATTCCTTGTGTGTGTAAGTAAATTCATAAACTGCAGCATTAATTTATCCTAATTGTTGTATATAGTGATGCTCAATTTCGCACAACGAGTGGAAGTCGCCGTTGAAGCCTTGTCTTCTAACCCATCCAAAGACGTTGATGAAAACGAATTTATTGATGCATCCAGACTTGTATATGATGGAGTTCGTGAGATTCGCCGTGCTGTACTTATGAATAGAGTATGTTCTTACCCCTTTCCTTTCATTATCGTTTCATTGTCATGACTGTCTTTTCATTTTTATTATGCCATCACTGAGCACGTTGCTAGTAACTTTTTTTAATTTTCGTTGTGTGCTTACAGGCTGATGATGAGCTGGATCCAGAAGGTAGGTCATTGATTGTGTGACGGAGTGAATATGAAGATCAAGTAGTGAATTAATAAATGGACAAGTCAATGTTCATTTATTAATTCATGATGACAAACGTTCAGAATTCACACTTTTGTTGATTCAAATGATAATAATGAGTATTATTATACCATCGGAAAATATAACCAGCGCATCATTTTTTATTTTTAAATTTTACCTTTCAGATGTAGAGTTTGATGAGCACTACACCGAAACTAGAAGCAAATGTAAGAGTTCATTGCATGAATGTTTTTAGTTGAATCACAAATTTCAATCGCAAATTACTTGTTTTTATGTTTGTACCCACTGCA
The DNA here is from genome assembly GCA_034699125.1 of Gisinianus flammeolus. Taxonomy (NCBI): domain Eukaryota; kingdom Metazoa; phylum Arthropoda; class Collembola; order Symphypleona; family Katiannidae; genus Gisinianus; species Gisinianus flammeolus. Next base: position 36,422 of record JAIUND010000543.1, read on the forward strand.
TATATATGTAAATGTACACGTATAGCCAATCTACTCAAGTATTTATGTCTCTTTTTCATTTTCTTTTTAGCGAGTGCACACACCGGCGACCACATAGTGGATGAGTATCCTGATATTAGTGGAATCACTACCGCTAGAGTAAGTTTAATATTTAATATAAAAAACATATTACCAAGTAGTACTAATTATTATACTCCGTATAGGAGGAAAATCTTATCTATCGACTGCGAAATATTTGGACGGCATAGAATCAAACGATATGCATGGAAAAGTCTAGTTACATGACTAGAAGTACCTATATATAAAGTGAAATTTTTGAAATCGGGGCATTCTGGGATGGGATAATTGTGGGGTGGGGGGGTCAGCGAGGTCATCAAGCTACTCGCCCCTCCCAGGGTCACAGTTGTGACCGGATTTGTTCCCCATTTCGTAACGAAAGCTTATTTAAGGTGCCTACAGGAAGATCAATCTTCAATTTGCCCGATTTAATATAAAACTAGGACCTACAGAAATCATCAAAAAAGTCAAAAAGTTTAAACTTTTGATGACCTCTGTAGGTCCTAGTTTTATTAAATCGGGCAAATTGAAGATTAGTCTTCCTGTAGGCACCTTAAATAAGCTTTCGTTACGAAATGGGGAACAAATCCGGTCACAACTGTGACCCTGGGAGGGGCGAGTAGCTTGATGACCTCGCTGACCCCCCCACAATTGTCCCAGAATGCCCCGATTTCAAAAATTTCACTTTATATATAGGTACTTCTAGTCAGATGTAACTAGACTTTTCCACGCATATCGTTTGATTCTATGCCGTCCAAATATTTCGCAGTCGATAGGTAAGATTTTCCCCCTGCAGTATTTTTCGTGTGGTATACCTTCAGAAATAAACGTATCTCCAAGACTAAACTTGTGTACTTTTATTTTTGATGAAATTATAGGAAGCCATGCGTAAAATGACGGAAGAAGATAAACAAAGAATTGCACAACAAGTAGAAAGCTTTAGAACAGAAAAATTAAAGTTTGATCGTGAAGTTGCCAAATGGGATGATACTGGAAATGACATTATTGTACTTGCAAAACACATGTGTATGATAATGATGGAAATGACGGAATTTGCGAATGAGTACCAAATATCATTTTATATACTTCTATATCAATTAATATAATTAACTAATTATCTGGTTTAATTTTTGTGAAAAAGTACAAATAATTCATTATTTCATTAAGCTACTTACATTGGTGAAAAATACTTGTTTTATATCTAGTAGTAACGTAGAATGTAACTAAATTATCTATTCTGTTTGAATTTTGTACTTCTTCACATAATAATTTTTTCGATAATATATTATAAAAATATTTAATATAATAATAATATTATAATCATTCTGACTCTAAATTTTTATGCAAATTAATCTGTACCTTAAATCTTTTAACTTTTACCCAATTTAAGGGGTAGGGGTCCGTTGAAAACTACAATGGACGTAATAACCGCTGCAAAGAAAATTTCTGAGGCTGGTACTAAACTGGATAAACTTGCTCGTCAAATTGCCGATCAATGCCCAGAATCTTCTACGAAAAAGGATCTACTAGCGTATCTTCAACGGATTGCTCTGTATTGTCATCAGTTAAATATCACATCGAAGGTCAAAGCTGACGTTCAAAACATTAGTGGGGAACTCATCGTTTCCGGGGTAAGTATACTCTTCTTCAACTGTCGTAGTAAGAAAGTGTAAAGTTTTATGAGAAATCTGACGTAAAATTTTCAATGTACTTGTATTAATTATAGTTGGATTCAGCCACATCGTTGATTCAAGCCGCCAAGAATTTAATGAATGCTGTAGTTTTGACTGTGAAAGCTTCGTATGTAGCATCAACCAAATATCCTCGACAAGGAACTGTTTCGGTAAGTTTAATCCGTTATTTAGCTTTTTTATTAGTAATACAAACTTTTAAAATTTGTACGGATAAAATGTACATAATCAGGAAAAAATGAGGCAATCAACATGAAACAGATGAATTCTAATGACCTTAAACAATGCTCAAAACTTTCATGAGAACTTAAGTATGTATCCTCCCTAATATGAGGATACTGCAGTGACTAGCTTTTATTGCTCTCTTGTTGTTATTATGAACAAAATCTCTTCGTTTGACCTTAATTTCTATTTCAGTGGTAGGAAGTATCAGAGTCAGGGTTTGAGAAACTAGACACGACACGTTTCTTTTTCCCCATCACAGCATCGTATGCGATTCTGTACGGGGTCAATCTGGTATCATGTGCAATCTTATTAAATCTTAGTTAGTAAACTGTGCAGTAAAATGTTTTCTTCAATCAGTATGAATAATTTGTTTGTCTTGAAACAACAGGAAAATACTCTGTAGTACACATTGAATTTTCAATTCAATAATTTAGTCTAATAATAATAATTAATAATTTAACGTTTGTAGAACGTATTAATTATATTTCTAATTGTGTCTAAAGAATCGTCCCAAAGTTGAACTTGTCGAAATAATAATGCTGCATACATAAAAATCTGATATTACTGATAGTATATTAATGGATTTGCAAATCGAAAAATTTCAAAAAAATGTCTGCCAGCGTACAAGTAACTGTAATATTTTTTTTTTACATTTCATGACAGTAACTCACAGTAAAATTCTTTTTGCGTTCTTTCTTCTGTTTTTTTTCTATTTGTTGACGTATAATGACGATTGACAATTGTCATTTCTGAGTTGATTTTTCAAGTAGTCTCATATAACAACAATGGCTGTCAACTTGCATCAAATCATACATTATACTTGTGTATGTCCTGCAAAATAATTGAATGGCGTTGACAAAACGTTTTTGCTTGGCTGACTTGTGTATCCAAAGGAATCACTTTAAAAATGAGCTAAAATCATTTTTTAAATAATATCATTGTACATCTAACATTCGTTCGTATGGAGTCGTAAAAATAAAAAAGCACTGCTATAGGCATGATTTGTGTTGATTTTGGTTGATGAACAAGTATGATTAGGTAGACATACATGAATTGTACTAATGTTTCGCTTTTGCTTCAAAACATTCTAGCTCCCGATCGTCGTCTGGAAGATGAAAGCTCCAGAAAAGAAACCATTAGTACGTCGGGAGAAACCAGAAGAAGTTCGTGCTAAAGTACGCCGAGGCTCACAAAAGAAGCAACAGAACCCGATCCAGGCTTTGAGTGAATTCCAAAGTCCAAGCGAAGCAGTTTAAGTGGTCATTTTTTGTAATGTTTCTATGAAAATTTGATTCAAACATATTTTTAGTACTAGAACGGGAGAGAGACATTCTCTCTCCTTCCAGTCTTTTAATTACCATACTACTGCAATACGTCATTTGTCAAGACAGAGTCCATACGCAAGATATCATCAAAACAACACCATTACCATTGTAAGAGCAAGAATTCGTGAAAATTCTAGTATTTACATTCCATAATATTTGTATTTTTAGAAGACTTTTTGAATTATCGAACAAAGTGTTCCAGAATTTCAGAATTTTAATTAATGAAGCCAGTTGACGCAGTGCACTTCCTAGTATAAACTATAGTATAAAGTATGTATAAAATATAAAATATACATTTTAGCTTTATATCACGTTGTATTTGGCAGAGTATTGCAAGTATTTTTTCTTTTATTATTGATATAGTATAAATAATAATCGTACAGTAGTTTATACGTAAACGTTTCATTTAACTTGATAATTCCCATGTGCAAGTTCTATTGCATTGGTGAAACTTTCGTTATTAAAGTAAGATGATGCAATACGCTAGATTTATACAAAGAGAAAGCTATGTATTTGCAGTACTAAAAAAGCGTATAATTTATTATACAAATATAGGATAAAAAAAGTTGTATAGAAATGTAAATACGAAAATGCATGTGTAAAAATTGAGAGGCAATATTATACATGTTTAACAGTTTAATATATATAATATTTATTATTTATGATAAGTAAATTGATCAGAAATTAATATTATATAAGAAAAAAGTGAAATGCTTTAATGATTCAAGGAATTGTGTAAAAAAAAATAGAACTCGTAGGGTATAAAACTATTGTTATTGTTCGGTATGTATAAAAGGCAGGCTATTTTTATTGAATTTTAACATAAAAGAGTATCCAAGTGTAAATATAAATATAAATGATTATGTATAACTTGAAGAAATAGTATCATATGAACAGAAATTGTAATGATATGTCATGTCTGATGGTTTGTGAATTTTGTCAGGGACAAGAATATAACTATAAATGAAAAGACGTTTAATAAGCTTGAGTTTCTTATTATGATTGTCTTTGAAATCCCGTTAATTCTGATAATATACTGACCCTAACAAGCGGAATTCAAAGAAAATATCCTTGTCTCGAGTATTGTGCTTGCATAAATGAATATTTATGATCATTGTAAACTAAATCATGTACATTTTTTTAGGTTCTATCGATGACATAATACTAACAAATATTATTTATATTTTTCTCCAAACACCACTAGACAATACTTACAAACATAAATAGTCTAACTTTACTTATTAATTACAAGTTTTAGAAATATTATTCTTTTCACCAAAATATTCCTATTGTTAAATACAGGCTGCACTATACAGTATAAAAAAAGTCAACGCATTTTATATTCTGTATGGTTTAGATTAAGCTCCTATACGCGTTTATACACATGACTTCGGAAAGAAGACGGCAATATATACTTGAACAATCTAATTATAAATTATGTACCACAAGATGATGATCTTTATAATTTGTGAAACGAAAAGTGTTTAGAGACCGGCATTCATTATTATTTAAACTGTTGTTATAATATTATCATTATTAAAGCGTTTCTTTTATTTACTTGTTTTGGTTTGTTTGACTTTCTTTTGAAACGGAATTCCGTATGCATTTATATTGGGTTTTTTTCGTCTGTTTTAAAATATTGTCAGATGTTTGCAAATACTTCGAAGTCCAGTAGAAACGAATTGCTACAAAAAAAAAACAACTATGTAAATCTAAACTTTCCTATAAAAAAACCCCGTAAATTTTACTACAGTTTCACAGAAAAAAGTACAGATTGTACCAAAAAAAGCACTGCCATACTTGTGTACGTCGTACGTAACTTCGTACATTCAAAATCGCACGAATAAGTAAATAAATAAATAATAAAGAGGATTGAGCTTTACTAAAATGAAAAATCAATGAAATGGTAATATCTATAATACAGATCCACCTTTATATAAATATGTACCTAAATTAGATATTGATTAAATAGAAGTATGGGATACTTAAGAATAAAAATAAGTTCACCCACACCTAATGCACAATTCCTATATTCACCAGACAATGTAGTATTTCATCTTGTTCATTTTTGCATCCGGCATAAGCACCGTCTTATTATTCCAGTGGAATCTGTATTCAGAATTCCTTTTACGAGTCCATGAAATATTCGAAGAAAAAAAAGCGCAGCGCGCGAAGTTGTAAATTCCAACTTGTAAGCAGTGCGCATTTAATACGCCGCATTATACTAGTACAATAATTATTGTCCTTCCACGATTTGTATTCGACAGATTCTACTTTTGTAATTCTAAGTGAAACTTTTTTTTGTGTCACTATGGTTAAGAGTTATTACAGGAAACGTTTGCGTTTTTATGCAAAATCGACGAGATTAAACCGTTTTATCAAATAATTATCAAAACAAAATGTTGTGATTTGAATCCTGATGATGATGAATCCTTCAACAACAAAATGTATAACAAAGTTAATAAATAATCAGATTTTTTAATGTTTGCACTGCTATTGCTTGTATATATGGTAATCAAAATTAATGAAAATGTCAAACTATATATTACAGGTATTTAAATCAAAATATAGAGGGTTGATTGACGTATACAACTAAATATTATAATATACTACCGTATTTAGTATCAGTAGTATTAAGATCGTGGTAAAATAATTTTTAGTATAAATGATGCAAACATTTACATTAAGGATCGCAATACAAAAAAATCACATAATGTTTGTAAAGGAAAGGGAATTTAGGTTGTGTGATAGGAGAAAGTCTTCTATCCGCTCCCTTTGAATCCATTTTCGTCTCCGCAATTTAGAACCATATTTAAATAATATACTGTGTACGTACATACTTTATATTTGATAATATGGAGCCCACAAAAGCTCAGCAAATTATAGACAATGCATCATCGTGCCTGAAAGATAGTAGGAAATACCGTTCCAAGCCTCCGCGATCTAAAAAACTGGTGAGAAAACAAAGACATTTTTCAGTTGATAAACTGCAATATGCTACCCGTAATCAGAGTTGCCGTATTTTACTAACCACTATAATTTTACTGATTATTATTGTTATTAGACAAAACTAGCATCAAAGAAATCCCTTCTATTAGTTAGACGAGATGGGAAAATTTGTAGTGACAAACTTTCCTCATCATTTCCAAAACACACAGTGAAAGGTATATTTGAGATTCTCAATGGCCTGGACAATCATCCAGAAATCTACAACGGTAGTGGGGATGAACCACTCGGAAGTCAATCTCCCCTTTCTTTTGACAATAATCGTTCAAGAATGCCACTTTCATTTGCCCATGAAAGCAGTGACTGTAATTCAATACATCGACGTCGCTGCATTGGACTCTCGCATAAAATCTTAAATAACAACAACAACAATAATAATAGTAATTATAATGACCCTCAGCACACGAAACTGTTTTATGACTCTCCTGATCAAAGTACCACGTCCAGTGCCAGTGACGGTCTATCTGAGGCTGGCCGACTAGAAATGCAAAGAATTAAACAAACTCGGTTGAATAAAAAAAGTAAAAAGCCCAGTTACTATGAAATCCATGATCCTACATTTTATCGTCGCTCCGATGAACAATTTGAAGTGTCCCAAATTGATAGGCCAAGAACAACTCAAAATCATTTTAAAACATCCGGATTAAGTTTCGTACCACTGTGTAGTGGAAGGTCCGTCGTCTCTACCAGCAAGGATCAAGGATATAAAATACATGAGAATCTAATTGGGAATGTTGTGAATCCATTCGGGCATCATGCTTTCTCCAATCAACAGGAGCTAACTCAGATGAGTCAACTTTGCAAAGAGAAAAAGATTCCGATCAAAACAGATTCATCTCGCTGTGGTTCCGGGGTCAGTGGCAACAGTAATATGAATGATAAAGAACAATTTTGTACGTATAAACAATCGAATGTGTCCAAAGACTCGGATTTAAGTCATTTCCTACAGGATGATGATGATGATGAGGATAATCGACAGGATACTTGTAGAGGGATTGTAAATCCTTGTTGTAAACCGGGCACGAACATTGCAAATAAGAATTATCATACAAATTCATCCTTTTTACGATTTGGTGGCTCCATAGTTCCCAAATATGTGAGACATTCATCTGTTCAGAGTCAGGAGAAACGCTATCAAGATGGTTGCAACATTGTCAAACTATTGAAGAAAAAAATCGTACGGCCTGAAACAGAGTCCAATTACTATTAAACAAGCTATACAAAGTGCAAATTATAAGACAAACATAACATACTATATATGATACGTACTATACAATCTTTTACTTTTTCATTATGCCTATAAATAATGTTCAAGAAATTTAAATCAATTTGATTCAATATATATATATATATGTTATTCTCTCTCAACCCTTCAGTAATATCAAATATAAATAAATACAGTAATAAATATAATATATCCCTTGGAGGGACATTATACAATTGATATTAAAAGTATGTACTATACGTGGCAATTTGTCACTGACAAATCATTTCCAGTATATAGAGTCGATTGGGAAAATTCTTGACTGTGGTTCCAGATTCCAGATTCAAAGTTTATGAGTTTTTGAGTTGAGCATATATAATATATATATGAAAAAGGAAATTAAATGTTACCGAAGGCCATAAAAATAGAAGGAAACAAAATTACACAATATTCAATTGCAAATGAAGAAATTATCTTCACGCAAACTAAATTAATTTTACAACGAAGCCCGAAATGAATAAAATACGGATACGCGTATAGACGATGAATGAATTATCAGCTTATATAGTAATCCCACAGGAAATGAAACTGAAAAGTTGAAAAAAACTGATAAACAAAAAGGCTTGTCAATGTGTCACTGACTAGAGCAGCTTCGATCTTTTTTTTCTTTTAAATAATCACTGAGAATTAATCATTAACTTCAAGCCTCGTCCATCAATTCTACGTGAGTAAAGGGAAACACTCCACGCTGAAAATTAGTAAATTCAAAACAAAAAAAAAATCAGGGAAGAATCTTACGTCTGCCTCCCTGTATGTTTATTTTTCCTCGTCATGGATATAAAATCTAACCTTTCCATTAACTTCTCCTTCCCATTGACCACTGGGACATCTCCTATTTACTTGAATGACATCTCCAATTTTTAATTCCAAAGCTTTGGTGTCGTACGGTGATGGAGATTTCATTTTAGTTACACGGGCGTAAACGGGTGGACCCTATATATGGAATTAACAAAAAGTGACAAAAACCCATTTTTTAAAAGTCTAGGGAGACTTTAAATAAAGTGTTTCAATTAATATTTAATTAATTATATACCGTGTCAAAACCGGCTGGAGCTGAAACTCGATAGTCTCGATTATTGCAAGAGCTGGATAATGAACTTGTGGATAATGGATCGAAAATTTCCGATTTGACTCGCTGTGATTATAAATCATTGTAATTAAAAAACCAATTGCTATACTTATTAAACTATATATCTGTATAATTTAAATTGTCGAATAATTTGAGAAGTCCTTACATTCCCATTATTCACATGCGGCTTGAATGCCAGGACTTTCTCTTTGTTTATTGGTCGGATCAAAGGTGTGGTTTCAAATAGATTTCTTTTGTAGAACGACAAAAGTGCTGGTAAATCGGAGAAACTGGACTCTTCTCGAACAAAACATTGAAGCTCCCGTCCAATTTTCTTACTTTGCACTTGGTACTGCTGTACATCGTTCTTTTCTCTAAATTTTTCCACACGGGATTGATAAAAATGAAACTGTATATAAGTATGAAAACAAAAGTCAAGGCTTTATATTTGTAAACGGAAAAATTAGTTGTCGACAAATTGTTTTACTTGACACAAATCACGAATCCTCCACGAGATGAATCACGTACAAGAAATACGCCCGTGCTTTCAGGAAGTAGTAAATTTGTCGCTAGACATTAAGTAATTAATTAATTACATTAATTACAAATATGTATATTTACAGTTTTCAGTCACAAAAACAGAGGAATGCAGGGGAGAAGAGAAAGTCTCATCTTAAAAAGCCCACAGTAATTTTAAGTATTTTATATTTCACTCCTGTATACGCATGTAGTTTGTTTTATCTGAGTAATGTAATGTAGACTTAAAAAATTTAAAAAATTTAAAATACCTTCTTCAAATGTCAATCCCCCAAAGTAATAACTGTGTGTAAACAAAGCAACAAACGTTCCACAATATATGTACTTACTTTTCCTATTAATTGTTGTGATGTATGTATATAAATATTATAACAAATGTGAGTGAACCTGTCCGCGTCCGCTTCGTTAAATTTGGATTGGGACATTGTAAAACCAGTTTTCCTACAATGAAAAAAATGCACAGGTTCACTGATTATTCATGCAGCCAGTCATTAGTCTTCATTCAGTGTGATTCTTCTTGTATGTCCATACTAAAATTCCAATGTCAATCGTCACAAAATCTAAGCATATGATTGCGCCACACAGAACGTGAAGGTTTTACCGCACTATCAGTTCACACACACATATGCACTTTGAATTTTGACAATTTGGATGAACAATGACATAATTCGAATGATTTTAACTGAAAACCCTACAGTGAAATAAATATAAAATAATATCAAAGTCCCAAAATCCAAAAATTATTACGATTACGTTTCACAAAACTACAGTCTAGGAAAAAGACTCGTAAATGACCTAAACAGAATACGTGTACAACTCCTATAATAAACTACGAACGAAATAAATTCATTGTCAATTTACCCTGTGGAGAATATGTGTGTAAAAAATCCCAGCCGATATGCAGATATATGTATTCACTAGTATTATAGTATGAATGGTACACACACTGAAAACAATTTCTTTCTGGTTTTCCTGTAGATTTGATACTGAGAATCAACAGGAAAACTTCCAAGGCATGACTCATTAGCTCCAAGAATATTACTAATAGCAATTGATAGATACTTGTACTTGTTTTAGGGAAAAGTGCATGAACATGGAACGCCTGCTGTAATTAAAGAGCAAGTCAATATGTATACTTAAGTACAAAGTTAGAGAATGCTTATAGAACTTATAGCTGAGACACTCAGTCGGAGTCGTTCTTTTTAACTTTGAATTTTTTTAGACCATCTTATTACCAAATTATGTCTGCTTATTCATAGCTCCGGTTTGTCAAGTGTTCTAGTTTAGTTTACGTTTACTTTTTGCATGTTTTGAAAAAGTATTATATTGATTGATTTTCTTTATGAGTCAACTCACGATCCTGCCTACAATATCATTGCTATTGAAGGGACGAAAGAGTACAAGTCAATTTGAAATAGCGTGTTCCATCAATTTTTATTCACTGCTCATTTTTCATCGATTCCTTATAGAGATTACATCCTCATACATACAATACATAAGGAAAATAACGACCTTTTGATATAAGGCTTTTACATCTTTTGGAAATGCTAATAATATAGAGGTAAATCAAAAATAATTTTTGGTCCACCAAATCTGGTCAATGAGTAAATCCACGTACATATACATATAATGTGTAATATGTAAAAATGACAGATTTTTGGTAATTTGAAATCTTAATTATTTTTTGTCGTAAATAAGTTCTAGAAGCTTGTACATTTTCTCATACATACATATAACACATAATACACATTACAAAAAGAAACTACAACTGTGGCGAAAATTACATGCTAATTTTGATTCGTTTGCAAATGCAGATATCTGTATAACATATATTTATATGGAGCATTGCTATTAACTGATAAAAATGCTTTTGAAGTGTAATACGTACATAGCCAAACATATGTTTCCATTCTTTCTGACTGTGTGACTAGGGCTCTGTGCCGGGGTTCCTGACTTTGTCACTGACGGCTATAATTTTTATCCATTCATTATTCATCAATCAACTTTCATTCATCAATGCTATTGCAACTTAAATTGTTCTATACTTGCAATTAACTTAATTTTCTACTTGTGATACATCATTTCGAATTCCTACCGTGTAGATATATTGCTATTGTACTTACTAAATATCATTCGATAAATGTACAATTTACAATTACAAACTTTTCACATGCTTCATATTATTACTTTTACCAACATTCCAACGGATTGTTCTACAAAAGCAGTATCATGATGTGAACTAAATTATGACTAGCCTATGGAAAAGAATGTACGTAGAATACATTCGTAATAAAAAAAAAAAGAAATAGCTTTTACATTGCAACGTCTCGATATTACATCACTATATATACATATATTTTACATTAGACCTTACCTATCCATTATATGTAGGTATATAATATGTAGAGTATAAATACATACTAACCATTACACTTTAATGATTAAAGTATTGCAAAAATATTCAAAGTGTTAAATTTTTTCTGAAGTAGAGTTGTTCAAAAGTGTTTAATTATAACAAGTTCCAAATGTATGTATGTACGACAATAATTAATAATGAAAGTTACTTACTTATGTATATTTATGTTGTATTGTTACATATAAAATCCAAGCAAAGTTTGAACTTGAAGCATATTCATTGGGGTGTTTGATTTCTAGCTGTAAAAAGCTCTATAATTAGCTGAGTTTTTTTATCTTCCTCTTCTTCATTTTCTTCTTTATGTAACACATCATGAGAACTTTTGAATAACTGAATATACATAGTGAGCAGGTAGTACGTACTAGAGTGTAGATAGTTGCTAAAATTCTGATCCATCACTTGTGCATTTACATTTTCATATTTGCAAATTATGTTTGCAGCGCAATGTACACATGAGAGGTAGCTTTGACTGCAAAAAAGCAATCAACCATCTCGAAATCTCAGCGTGGTTCTCTTCTCTTCGCTTAAAATACTTAAATTTTGAATACGTCAGTCAGGATTTTGGATATCTTCCGTAACATTATTCGTTGTCGTTGTTCCAGTTACTGGATCATAGTCTGTTAAAATCTCAACGTGAGTGAATGGAAAGTGCCCAGACTAAAAAACATAATAGCAAATAAGAGACATTCAATCGTTTTTTTTAAATGAAATTTTGTTTATTTTTTTAATTTTTTTATTTAAAAAAAAAAAAAATTATTAAAATTTACCCGTCCAGGTTTACCCCCGTCTAGAACTACCTCTCCCTCCCATTGTCCACTAATGTTCGTCTTCATATGTTAGAAAACATGCATACTTCATTAGTTTCACTCATTTATGAAACATGATGGTGTTCCATGTCGATTGATGAGGTATTCTAAACATATTTTAATAAATACCTTTGTGACTCGGATTATATCACCCACTTCTAACTTCAAGGCAGTGTCATCATATGCATTGGGGACTCTCGATTGTTTCACTTTTGCCCAGCACGTTGAGAGGTTAGGTTTAGGCTGTAATACAAACACAAACGATGAGTACATAAGGAATCATGGGCCTAGTTAATTTATTAACAACTTCTTGATGAGACAAGACAGGATTCGTGCCTAGAGCAATCAACCTTCAATACTATATGTATGTATACACCTATACGCATACAAATCTGCATAAGTAATGTATTCCATGCATGACCCTGTTCAATAGATGATACCTCACTGTATAAGTTGTGAGAAATTAACAATTCTGATAAATCTTGATGTATGGAACAGGAGACCTTCCCATATTATTTTGACATCACAAAAAAACAAATTTTAAGGGTAACTTTTTTATCCAGCTTTCTTATTTCATATACATGAAATTCACTTTTTTTAACTTTAAATGTGCCAAAATTAATTAAAGATGGTATTATTTTTCCATTTAAGGTTGAATCTCTAATATAGGTAATAGTCGAGCTGGGTGGATGCCACACGCAAGCGACAAGTCAAATGAGACTTGATAGTGATTTATGAATGAAGGAAGATGAAAAGAATAAATGAACTCTCACCTCTACTCGTCTGGGTGTGTGATTTTCTGCTTGAGGGGGAATTGCGATTTCCGCTATTTTCGAGAAATTCGTTGTCATATCTGACAGCCTCTCATCGTACTGCAATTCACGCAAATGAAACAAATCTTATGAGACATGATCATTGTAAACCTTTATTAATAAATATTGATGAGAAGGGGGAAACTATACGTACACACAACAAAGTCACACGATATGATATTTTACATAAGAGAAATTATGGCCTCAATCAAATTCATGTACTTAAACACAAATACATGCGAAACATTGTTTAGAAATTCAAAATCATAAGCGGTACTCTCATCTAGTGATGCACTATTTTTTAGGTTCACTGAACAAGAAAACTTATCTTACGGGCTTAATATAGGGTACGGGAATTGCTCCAACTTGGCCAAAGCTATTTCTAGCAAACCACCATTGATCTTCATAAAGTACACAATAGATTACAAATTTAGTGTTTGATTATAAACGTAATTAAATAAATGAATGTTTTGAAATGTGTTTTAATTTTCAGCATGGTTTTATCTACACACCTTCATTCTTATTTACAATTGTTAAAACTTCTCCCTTCTTGAACGGAAGATCTTCCGGGTCCTGTAAATGAAAAATGTACGATAAAGTTTAAGTTTATCAGATGAACCAAGACGAATGACAACACAATATTTTGTACAAACAAAAAATGTTTTGTTCATTTCATAATTTTATGAAATTCAAGCTAAAATGGAACTAAGAACTAAAACTCACGTGTCCATCGAAATCGTGCTTAGCTACGACCTGAAAAAAACAGAATAAAAGAATAAAAATCCAGTCTTTACTTTCGTCGATAGTATCATTTAAGTGTAAGGTGTACATAGATTTTACTTTTTCTAGTCTTCTAGTAGCAGGTCGAACTAGTGGTGTTGTATCTAAATAATGTAATTTGTAAAAAGATAGCAAAGAAGGTAAATCAGCAAAGAATCTATCTCCGATTCTATAACGTGTTCCATCCCGTTCTTCATTTATTTCTTTGTTGACAATGTAGTGGCATACTTTACAATCCTCTCTAAAGGTAAAAAAGTTACAAAAAACGAGAGAATATAATGAGTATTAAGAGCAGGATAGGATATATATAATACTACTTAAATACACTTGACTTGACCTGAGAAAGCAAGACTGTCAAATATAGATTCGTTTTAGGTTTGGAATTTGGAACCAAATTTCTTTTCAAATACTCACTTGACACATAATACATAATCTCCAGGTATGCTTGAAGAATCACGTACTAGAAAAACACCACCATCCTTTTCAGACATGAGTAAGTCAGTTGCATCTTGACGAGATATTGGGCCAAAATACCAACTATAAATAAAAAATGACTCATTAGATGACTACTTAATACTAAGTTAATAGTATATTAATCGAAAATGAGAAAACTGGACTTTGACAAAAATTTCTAATTTCTTGACAAGTTGTAAATTACAACCAACTATATATTTAATAACATCATAAAACATTACATCTACAATAAGACATTAATAATTTTGATGTCGACAATACCTCCTCCTGTCATTCGGATCAAAAGTCTTGGCCATAGTGAGGCTCAAGTTATTTATAATTGGGATTTTTTGATATCAAAGAATCCCAGCCAAGAACAAATATAGTCTGAAAATGGTAACAAATACAAAAGCAATTGTCAAATTGATAATTGTACTTCACATCAACATACCATGCACTGTGCCATTGTGAATCATGTACTTATTTAGAATTCAAAAGTTTATGAATGTTTTGATAATTTGAAAGGCTAAATCACTAAATCTCTTAAATCACATCTATGAAATACAAAATATCATTACACAATTATACACACAATATTACATACATGATATTTTGATAAATATATTCAAAAGATTAGATTTAGATGATGAGTCAAAAATTTTGACTCAAAATTACCTGTACAAATTTTGACGGTCATCTATGTTGAATATGACCTTTATCATGTATTGATTTGCACATTTATTTACTGATTTTAACACAATGCAAAATGTGACGATGAAATTTTTTCTTAATTTTAACGGGGGATGTTTTTTTACGAAGGAAATGATGTATGTGCATCCAACGAAAATAATACAAACTGGCACAATCACAAAAAGAAAAGTCAGAAAAATCTTCACAAATCTCAAATGGGGAGGTCTATAATAATTAAATAGCCTCTAGGGAATTAAATATATGGCATGCGTACTTAGGCTAGAAAATATTTAATTGTAATGGTAATAATAACTGATATCGTTCAATGATGATCTTTAGGAACTCTGAATACACAGTAAGTATATATCTAGTTGATAGTGCCTTCAAAGACTGACTGGAGGCTTATGTGATAAATACAGATAATTGATGGCTCTCAAAGGATATTGCTATGTAAGCACAGCACGTCATGTGAATACATATACTCATCATCATAGAAAATTCAAAGCTTTCTCAATAAAAATTCATTTCAGAGTAAAGTTTTATGACAAAAAAGGTGAATGCAAACTTGAAACAATTTGAGCAGGTAATTGATATAACGGAATGATATTTTTGCGTTTATTTCATTCATCAATTTTTTGTTTTCTATTTCTTTGCGAATATGCATTTTTTTTCATTCATCTTCATACGATTTACTCGCGTATAGTACATTTACATTTATATTATACTTTTCACTACATAATATAATTGTTGGTTTTTATATCAAGTTTGTAACATGTACAGGCCCTTTTCATGGATACCTAATACTTGACTACACCAATTGTTATTACATATTAAATATTTAATGGAATATTGTTTACACATGCGTTTTTTTAAATAGTTTTTGATATTGTGAATGTTTAAAAATTTTGAGTAGTATATTACGAAACAAAAAACAACCACATTTGTGGTAATCTGTTTCACACACAACTTTTTTTAGCAGTCATTTAGTTGTTTAACATTGTAGCCGGAAACCATGGAACGTGTTTAGTTGTTTAGTAAAAGCAGGTTGAGTGTCCCGCATACAGGAGACCCAGAGCCGGCCAAGAAGTTTTGTTGACTTTACATGCACAGAAAACAATAAGTTTCACTCACATCCTGTATGAGTCACAGGTCATGTGTGGCTGACG
Organism: Gisinianus flammeolus; assembly: GCA_034699125.1. Taxonomy (NCBI): domain Eukaryota; kingdom Metazoa; phylum Arthropoda; class Collembola; order Symphypleona; family Katiannidae; genus Gisinianus; species Gisinianus flammeolus. The sequence continues at coordinate 52,719 of JAIUND010000543.1, forward strand.
ACAAAAACTTGTAGTATAGAGATTTTTTTCGAGGTTTTCATTCAGACGCACACATTTAAAGGTAAAGCTGGCGTCTAATCTAATATTGCTACTTGTCTTCATTGAGTTTGTGATCTGATGCTGCATGCTGAAGGAGATTAGGAGGTTGCGGAGGCAGAAGGGACATGGTGCTTTCAGATTTTGTTGAAATTCTTTGTTGTAATTGCAAAGAATATAAACATTCTTCTAGACAACCCATGGTCGTTTGCGATGTAGCTTTTAAAACTAGCAGCTCTTGGTCCGTACTTTTAATTCCTGGGCCTGTATAGAAAACATTCATTTAAATGATTTCATCCCCAAGGCAAGCAGACACAACTATATCAGAATTTCATGTGCTAATATTTACTAATGTAATAATTATTTTACAAATAAATACCTGAAATCGGGAATCGATCTATAGACTGACCAAGATCTTGACAAGAATGAGTTGCTCGTTCCAGCCAATCCTGGACTTGTGAAAATGCATCTAATATGGATATATTACATTCGACCATTCGATTTGAAGAGGATCCATGATCACGTGAAACCAAAGGACTGTTGGTCTAAGAAAAGAACAAGCAACTTTATAACCAATGTCATCATCTCAAATAATTTTAGAATATGCCGTTTACCGATATTGTTTGCCGATATGTGTAATCAGTGGAATGATAATGAATTATTTTAAACCTGTGCTAAGGCTTGAGAATGAAGCTCTGCAACGGCTCGTACACGGGTAATCCATTCTTGCCGTTCTTTTGCATCGACAGCCCTCACTTTGTAAACATCACCGGATGCACTAAATATGGAAATGTTGAGAAATGTGTTAGCACATATATGTGTGTACATTATCATTTTCCTGCCTCTATAGTACATATGAAATACGATTGCGATTTACAATTTGAGAACATACCTATTTACAACAAATGTATGAGAATCTTCTTCACTGCAAATTAATTCAAAAGAAACCAATTAATTGTAAAGAAAGACCATATAATGACTATAGAAGATTTATTATATTTCAATTCAGTTACTGGACTTGAATACTATCGTCTGTAGATTGAATGAGTATATATATATACCTTGGAGATATTACAGCACCAGCTAAAATACAAAAAATACTTGATATATAAATATCATTTGACTTTGAGCCCTTTGAGCACATTATATAAAATGAATGATACAACAAAATGAGTATATATAGGTATATATTTTTATACCTAGATGCAAGGCACCTCTTGGTCGATTTTGAACTTTCATTTCACTCTCCGACTATAAATTAAATCATTACTATCAATTATTATTATTATTATAACTTTTATTTGACATGGGCACCCTTTCAATGATTGCATTACTATCAATTATAAAGGGAACTGATGTGATAGTACAAGTAATATAAATTGTTATATTTCTTAAAAAATATAATCAAAACTCACGACATGATATTCAAGCGTCCCTTTATCTGGATTCAGCACGAACCTATACATTATAAAGAAACATTATTCAGCAAATGCAATCAATACATTGACACAATTAAAAGATGAAAGAATAAAATACAAAAATACGTGACGAGCACTAAAAAAGAGGACAAACCATCTAAATTGCCATCCTTTCATCACATTTGTATACTTATTGAGGGGTCCTTCATAGTGTTGCCTTAATTTTAGTTGTTGATTGCCACCCTGCATCTTGGGCGAGTCTTAAAAAAAGTTTGTGTCAAAGTCTTGAAAACGTATTCTTTGTTAAATTACTCTGATGATGATACTGAACGTGTTCAAGTAATCACAAAAAGATAATTCACTTTTTCACACGAGAATAAGCATGTATATTTAGAGAATGCTTTTTCATATTTCAATAAGTCAGTACGTAATTAATTATTTTAAATCAGGTTGTATATTATAATATTATCATAATTATTATTTATGTATTTAAAATTCAATTTGAATGATAGTAGAAGTAAGTACTTAATAGTAATTATTGATATATCGTTCTTCAAAGTTGTCAACCACCACCATAAAATCAAATACTTTCAAGTTTCAAGACGTCACAGTTCAATTATAGTTACGATAGAAGTGTGTACAAGGAACATCATAAGATGACAATTTCAGAATGTTTCAGAAGATTAAAATATTTCACCGATTCCGTGAATCCTATAAAATATAATAGTCAAGTCAATATAAGTTAATAGAGTTATTAGTAATAACTTACTACATGTTAGTAACATGATGTTACAGAGGAGAAACTGTTAAGTAAAAAGTTTAACTATACGGAAAATAAATATTTTTGAAATGGTTACTCTGTACTTTAGATTATTCTGAGAACTGTTAGAGTACAAAAACAACAATAATTTAACTACGGAAAAAATATGTCAGCAAAATGATAACTGTGAAAAAATAATGTTACCTATAATTGTGTACGAAGATAAAATATTTTCTATCTCGATCACCATCACCAAAGCTTGGATCTCTCTTTTCTTCCCCTATTTTTATTGAATATAAATAAGTAGATATTTATACTTGTGTGTGTTTTTTGTAGGAATTAAATGGAATCACATATAGCGTAATCTCTTAGTATAGTATTACTGTTCAGCTCATGTTGCTAAACTCAATTAAAATTAACTGACGTTAAGTTGATTGTGTATTAAATTGTTTGCTGTCAGTGCACAAACAAAAAGAATGAGACAAACGCAAAGTTTCCTTCTTCACACACGAGTATAGTTTTCTTTATGCTTTCTCCCGATATACTATCGACTAATCTCTCCTTCACACTGCTGAAATATCGAATATGTATAAAAAAATTCTTATTTCCCAATGGTCTATAGTATAGTCTATACATTTCTCAAAAAATTTGACTATCCATCTTTGCATGTGTACATATTGGTATCCATATGTTTTCTGTTATTCTGTGTATGTTTCCTATTAAAATCTTAAAGTTTAACAGCCAAAATATGCATGCCTATGATGCCTATATACATATATACGTACGAGATACAGAAAAAACAAATCATTTCTTTGCATGACATTTCTCATACACACAATACATAAATATACAATAATACAAACAGCAACACCGTGTATATCATACAGTGTATACATTTCTACCTTCACAAATGTCATGTTTCTTAGTTTCTGTATTTTGGACTTGTTACATGTCACATGCAAGATGTCAAAAAGGGATTTGTCGCAGTAAAACGTACATTAACCTAATGGGGATGATATATAGGTACCAATTTTCCCTTGTATGAACAAATTTACATTAAAGCTCTTGAATAATGAAATAAAACAATTAAGTATAATAATTCTTTTTTACCTATAATTATACTTCCTTCGCTTCTCCGCTTAGCCAAACAAGCTGCATAGTAATGAATTATATAGCTTTCGTCCATTTGTCTATGTATAAATTTTATTTCAATAAAAAAAAACTTGGAAGAGGATTTGCGTGTGATATATAAGAAATACATTTAAAGTTTAAATTTTAAACTACGTCAATAAAATTGTCATACATAGACCACTTGATACATGTGTGCAGTGTATTAAAAAGAAGTGTTGTAATTAGTGGACTATACATACTTATGCTAGACACATTACGTGTATCGATTACGAATGCTTATCTCCCGATATAAGTATGTTGTGCGTAATTTCATATGAGAAAGTCGCAGATAACACCAGAAAATACAAAACAACGCGAGGGAAAAGTTTAAAAAAAGTCTTTATTCAGTTACTTAATCAGTTTTTGTTCGAAACTTGGCTCAGATTAATATCGTAGTCAAAAGAAGTAAGTAGATACAGCATTGTTTTTTCGCCAAGAATCAATTTCTTGTTTTACACTTGGTTTTTTTTACAAGTATCAAAATTAATTAAATCTTTGTTTGTCAGTACTTTTTACTACAGTCTCACAAAAGCTAAAGTAAAGCTTTCCACACACGGAATTTTACAAAAGTTTAATGATATATTTTTTTTATAAACTTAGTTATTCAGTATAATGAGAGATATTCTTCAAAAATGCTTCAATCAAATTTTTAATTATACTCGTGTTGAGTTTTTTATGTATCATATCTAGGACCTTCATTAAGTTGTAATTAATTTACAAGCCCAAACTTACATCCCCCTTATACACATTTAGTACTAAAAAATGACGAAACTTTTACCACATTACAAATATAGACTTAACTAAATTAAAATTCCTTGACGTAACGCTGTGAACCTTCATTATTATATGAAAGTTTGCACTCGCGTGTAACGTATAAGTTGTAATACTATATTTGGTAAGATGATTTCATCAAAACTTTCGTAATGAAACAAATGTCATGTGATTTGCCACTCCATGTATATATTTACTTATAATATATTTGCTTTTGATATATTATATTAGACACAAAGTTTTTGTTTAGCTTATGGCCTTTGCCTAAAACTTAACCTACAAATTCACATTTGTTCTCCACATGAGTATATATACATTTACACATATTATGTGAAGTGTGAACATAATAAGCAAAACCCATGCACATAAAGGCTTACATAGGTAGTAGATTTGATATAAACCAAAATTTAAATACCTTTATTATTACTATACCAGACATCAAGCTCATAATTATATGCAATTTCAAGCAGTGAAATGCACTGCTGATTATTCCCCGATCATGATTTTGACAATTGTTCAGTGAAATTTGAAATTTCATTTTTAACTTGAGATTTTCAAAATATGAACGATTCTAAAGTAATTATTTTCAAATAAAAAAAGTTATTATATTGAAATCTCAGTTCGATCTTTTCAGGCTCTGTCTGTCCACATATGAATTGCCTATACAGCAGTTGTATTATACAACTTGCATATATTTATTTATGTTTCCGATAAAGCTTGCCAAAAGAAACACATGGATAAAAAGACAGACTACTGACTCAGGAGTTTGTATATTTATAGTTACACATTTCCCATCTTATTTTCTCTCGGAAGTTGAATGGAACTCGAGAAAAAAAATCTCTAAAACTGAAATGAAATCAGACGTGATACTTTGTACAGTGTACAAATTTTGTGAAGGAAAAAGACGTTGTTTATATATCTTAGCATATCTCAACTTCTGTATACACATATACTTGCACAACTACATAATATTATGTTGAACTCGAGTCTAAATTGAATCGCATACGCGCACTACAATATACAACTGAAAAACGGAAAAATTTAAAAACCTCTCGATAAAAATTATATACCTATATGTAAAATTATTGTATAGGAAGGAAATGACCATTCCAGAAAATTTAGTGCACGCACCAAAACATCAAAACTCTCAAATTCAGTTCCAAAATTCCAGGAGATTTTATAATTGGAAACTTACCCATCAGATTGCTTAATGTAAATAAATGATGTGTATTTTACAAAGCACCTTTATAAGACTTATTTTTACTAGCTACGCAATACAATACGAGAAATGTGTGTTATATTCTGAGTTATAATACACATTTCTGTTATAACTTATAACATTTATCCACTAAAACCAAATAACTACGTAAGTATACCTATTCACATTTGCACCAGGAAAAATCCAGCACACACAGTAATATCATATACCTCATATAGCTCATTCTTATAATTACATAACACACACAATCTGGCTTCCTGGCCATCCGAATCTCCTGTATACGAGATAAAACACAGTCAAATTAATCTCAGCCAACATTTTCTTAAAGCTCAATGCCAACAAGATATTTTTTTATACCTATACATACACATATACATAATATTATAAATGAACCATAATATATGATGACTATACGCTGTGACTATATGTGACTACAAGGTTTACGGACTACATTGTTATAAATGTATATGTAAGTTTAATTCCAGAATTATATATACTTTTGCAGACTCTTCATTCCAACTGATTATTATTATTATACAAAATCCGCGCATATATAAGTATCTACATATTCCTTTTTCACATCAATACGTATGCATTTTCTATGTATGAAATATCCAACAATATTTTAACATTAACAATTGACACAGCTTAAGTGCAGTAAAAAATGTGCATTCAACATTCAAAGTCAAAAACAATAAAACTACTTTGTAACACACAAATTGAAAATGGTTGAGCAACTTGAAGATATGAGTGACGTACTTTCCCGTAAATTTAAGTACAAGATGAATTATCTAACAATCCAAAAGCTAACAACCACAAACTCACTTAACTTTATTCTATATACATTTGTAAAATAGTCTATATATTTAACTGCTGTCTGTACATATATAGACATATATATAAATTACAAACCAGTAACAACGTAATCACGTAACAATTCTGCTTCGAAACTTAACTCTATATACATGCGGGAGTGCACCATATATAAAAATCGGAATATCCGTTTTTTTTTAACTTTGACTCGACATATATACTGTATATTGATTGTCTACTTTCTAAGATTCCGCAATTTAGCACATTTCTCCGGAAACTGTTACTGTTAGAACTGTTAGAACATTTTCTCAACTCTAATGACATAATTATTAATTAATTACTGCCTATATATATATTGTGGTTTAACATTTCTATCATCTTTCTATTTCCTATGTAGAATTTTAACAACGTTGAAAAGTGGACAAACGACCATTATAGACTTTTAATTTTCCCTTAACTTCTCAATTCTTGATATGATATTTTGTGACGCATTAATTTCCAATGAGCTTGTATACAAACAAAAGCTTTGACTACACGCATTCAGTCAAAATTTCAAAAGTAAAGGAAAAACTTAAACGAGAAACACCTTTATCTGTATTTGTAGTTAATATAAGAATCCTTACGATGAAAGATATATATATAGGAAGACGAGGAAGAATTTCTTCCGAAGAAAATTAGAAAATATAAAAAAATATAGATGAATGGATTCTTTTAGGGGAAGAAAATGACTAACAGGTACATCACTGACGTTGTACAAAAAATCGCCCCTGCAAGTTTCCGTTGTGCAAGGAGAGTTGTCAAGGATTGCCCTTTTTGCCGGGCATATTTCCTCAATTCGTAGAAAGTGATTGCCGTGTGAATCAAATCAGTTGACATCAAAAGAATGTCCCGGAGTACCTATAGCCAGAAAAATCAAAACAAAATTTGTTCTATAGTTTTTAATACTGCGCAGGGAACAGCAGGTGTGTAACTCACAGGGAAAGTAAATACATGTAAAGAAAGTAATCAATTTTTGTACGAGTAATTTGACTTTTAGTAGAAAGAGAAAGTTGCGTGATATATGCGTATATAGATTCACACCTGGTGTAAATGTCCTTGTTTTGTTGTTGAATTTGTAATCAAAAAGAGTAAATATAGCACATATACAATGAGACATTTCATAATGTAGGTACACGCAGTACTTATTGTTAGACATATAAAGAATTTAATGAAAACATGTACAGATACACAACGCATATAGCATGTGTTACTGTATATCTAATGTTACCTTACCTTGCTGTTGAATGACAGTGAAGAAAAATTGATCCCAGCTGGATGACAAAATGTGGAAAAGTGAAATGTTGGCAATCATGAGAATTGGCAAAGGTTGAATGGGCTTTCGTCTGTCGAAATAGCAGACGACGAGGGCGGTAGACAAAAACTCAGACAAGGTATAAAACACTTGGTGATACCATAACTCATAAAAGTCATCTATTTACAACAAGACACATTTAATTCCTTATTAAAATTCTTTAATTTTTTCTGAACCATGTACTTTTTTGCGCAATACAATAAAATACCGCACACACATGTTATTTGTGGTACGTAAGTATATATACTTCTAGAAGTAGCTATACTTACCATTGTAGTAGTTCCAATGCGCCCAGTATGCATAATAGTGTGAATGAAGAGAGCTCAGAAACAAAATGAGCATGGTGAAGCGTAATTTTCTCTGTATACACAGATAGAAAATGTTTTTAAAACATTCGTACAGAATTATCACACCCACGACTGTGATGATCCACATTTTAAAGACGTTCCAAGTACTGTTGAAGTAAACGTGTTTATATCTATAAGAAACAAGAAATTAAATTTATCTAAATGTAGAATATTCATAAAGTCTCATCATCACAGATTCAACATTCAACTCATCTAATCAAGATTTGATATATGGATAAATAAAGCGGAATTTACTTGGCTATCCCTGTCTCATATGGACCCTGTAAATATTACAATCATCACTGTTATAAAAAGTCGCTTTTGACTTGCCAAACTAATAATAACTTATTGAGTTAGTAAGATAAAGTATGCATGCATGCATACACATATATTTATATACATATCTTATAAGATATAGGTACTGCTGATTACCTTATAAATCGTGTCCCAGCATGAACAAGTACAGGATTTTTTGTCGACCGGGTTTTTCCCTGTGAGTTAAATCACAAATTATTCATACACTTACTTTTTTTACTTTCGAGCTATAATTTGATTACATTTTCCATTATTTAGTAATACAAACTTGAATTTCCTGTATGCATACGTACCCCAAAGTATATAGAAAGCAACTATGTGTATGAGAGGAAATAGAATGGGTATTGATCCAGCAAGAATGGAGGAGAGAGCCAACCGACTCGAAGAATTCTTCTCTGTTTTATCCTGCTCTCTCTGAATTTCCATACTCCAGTTCTTATCACTCGGCTCACTCACTCGACCCTCATTTTCACTTGGAATGCTCACAAATTTGTGCATATCAATGAAACACGCGAGATTTACCAGTAACGATTACCTTACTGTCTATAATTAACGATCCATAGTTTTTTGAATTGGAGATTCATAGTACGAATTATTGACTTATATCATCATCACAATATATATACTGAGAAGGTATTTCGTGCAACCGCACTAAAGGCTATATCTCATACACACATGTTAAAACTCTTTCTCTCTCGCTCTCTCTTTCACTCCGTTCTCGGCCAAAATCGTGTTGAGATATAGTCAAACTTTTCAGGTTACTTCCGAATTTTGAGTTATACACAAAAGGCTTGGAATTTTCAAAGGGTTTACTCGATATTTCTTTCGTCCTTCCTTTGCTTCACCTGTCACTGAAAAATATCCTTTGAAAAACGTTTAAATTAAGTAACAATGAGCACCGTTTAGTAGTGTATAGTCCAAGTAAAAGGGATATTTATTGTAAAAAATTGTGGCCAAACAAGACGGATTTCTTCTGTCAGAAAAGTCCTGTAGCCTCTTCATATCCTCCGAGGATGTACGGAATGAGAGACGACGATAAGAGAGAAAGAGAGAGTATATCGTGGTGGATGGTTCGCTGTTGGCGAGAAAGTAAAAGATAAAACCGATTCGGCGCGTGAGAAATCCGAAGAGATCCGCTTCTTCTCCCTTTCAGTTTCCACGAACATTTCTTCGTATAAGTATATACATTATATATTTCAAAAGTATATATGAATAAAAGGAAACACGTTGTGGGTGATTCGCGACAATATTGTATTAAAAATTTTACAAACGATTTCTCAGGTTACTTGATTTAGGAAATGGATTTGATCATCTCTCCAATAAATGATTAAAATAATGCCTTTTTTAAGAAAGAAAACGAAGGTCTGCATAATTACCCTTTTTAAAATTATCTTTTATTATTTAATAAACTTTATATAGTATAACAATATGTATTAAATCTTTAAGCTGTAGCTCTAATGTAAGCGTACAATTGTCTCATTTTTCACGGAGAATCTAATAACTAAATCAGTTTATGAGGCTTCCAAAATATATACATATTAAGATTTTATATTTGTGGAATGCAGTAATTTTGGGATTTGAGCATCAAACAATTAAATGTATACACAATAATATATTTTATAAAGAAGCCTTTCAATCTCTGTACGTAACCTTAACATGATGATTCACAAATAATTAACATTTTAGTCTGCAACCTTAACATTAGTAGTATAGAACTATTTCCAACAACAGAACAAACAAAGTGACGTATTTACATACTTTGAAACAACGTACTATAAATTATAGTCCATAATATATTTTACAGCCCCATAATTAAAAAAACATGGTCAGAATCCGAATTTCAGATTGCAACTGAGGATGTGACATTAATTACAAACCAAAAAACAATACACACAATGTTTGCACAGTACTGTACACTGTCATCGCTCCAAGTGAACTTTATTCAAAGCGTTGAAAACGGCTTCTTTCATTGTCATGATAACTTTAGCTGGATCCGTCGCCATTATAATGGAAGTTCCGGCAACAATCATATTTGCACCAGCCTAACAAAAAAGGAACAGTTGTTTTTGTACAGACCTACATATCGTATATAATGTGGCAAGTGACAAAAAATAATTTCATAAAATGATTTGGAAGAAGAATTTACCTCAGCACAAGCATCAATATTGTTCAAACTAACACCCCCATCAACTTCAATATCCAATTCAGGGTAGTTTTTACGAAGAAATTCAATTTTAGGAAGCATATCTGTTTTGAAACTTTGACCACCAAAGCCAGGTTCTACAGTCATTATTAGAATCATATCTGCAAGATCAATATGTGGAATAATTTCCTGGACGGGCGTCCCAGGTTTGATACCAATACCGACCTAAGTAAATAAAAGAGAAAATGACACTGAAATAAGGCTGGTGAATATTTCTGCTATAATAATTATATGATAAATTTCAAAACACTATATTTAATACATAATAAGTACATACCTTCATTCCGGATTCTCGAATTTTTCGACAAAGTCCAGGTACATCTCGAGTTGCTTCTAAATGAAAAGTGTATTGGTTGGCTCCTGCTGTGCTCATTGGTTCCACCCACTAAAACAAATATAAAATATATTTGTTTTACATATAAATAATCCATATAAATAATCGTATATACTTAAAATATATTAGAATTACAGCCATTAATGTAGATACATATACATACTTTTAATATGAACTCATTTTTTACCTGCTCAGGTTTAGCAACCATCATATGCATATCAAAGAAAGCTTCAGGAACTTTTGTACGAAGACACTTGACAATGGGATGTCCAAATGTAAGATTTGGAACGAAATGACCGTCCATAACATCTAAATGTAGATAGTCTGCTCCGCTATTTAGTAGTCGAACGGACTCGTTATAAATGTCTGATAAATCAGCATTAAGAATTGATGGTCCAATTTTACAAGTAGGTCCCATAATGATGTCCTCAACTTGTTTTTCAACAGATTCACTTTAAATCAAAATAACAGTATGTATATAGAAAACAAAAGTTTAAGAGAAAAAATCTCTGAGTTAACACGTCGTTTCCAACATCTATATTTCTACCACCCATCCTAAGTTTAATGTCCAATTCTAACACACATTTCTTATTTCTACAGGAAAACAGTTCAAACAATGTTCCCACCACCAAGAAGCATTGAAATGTCTACATATGTACATGATTGAAGGAAATCATTATCTTTGTTCAACTTTGTTGTTTGTGAATTTAATATATTATAGAATTTAACATAGAAAAGGCGGTCGGGTATTATCCAAATAAGTACATATATAGTTGAATTAAGCAAGGACCGGGTCGAATAGAAGATGAAATGATGGAGACGGGCTCCTGGATCCGTCAGACGGCTCCTGGTAACAGTATTTAAAATTTTTGACTTTTTTCGGGCCTTTAATACGCGGAGCAGAGCGTAATTTCACGATTTTCGAAGGTGTATAGCATACTAGAGGTTTGTCAGCTAATCTTGATGAAAAACGAGCAGGCCCTTCCAGCAGTTTCAGCTGTCCTGCTTCTTTCTTCACTTTCACTGCTCCTCGAGCTTTCTTTTCCGTCGTTTCTGTCGTCTCGGTAATACTGGTAATACTGGTAATACTGGTCTGCAATAATTCTACTTTTACTTTTACTGGGACCACTGACGATGATGCCATTTTGAAGCAAATGTACATATGTATATTTTAATATAGGTATATAGGAGCACTTCGTTCAGATTCACAAAAACATTTACTTTTATATTGTAAGGCGTGACTTTAAAGCCGGTTGTAAGGAAAAAGGAAAGACTATGTCAGACTATTTAGACTTCTCGAGACAAAATGTTCATCTGTGTCTGATTACAGTGATAATTTTTTAATTTTGTTTTATATTAAATATGCAAAATATAGACAACATTCCTTGGCTGCGCTGTGATAAGAAATGGAAAGAAAATATTTGATGTAGAATATAAAATGGAGTTGTGAATAGAAAAACGGGTCATAGACGTCGATCTAGATTAAGAGGGATTTGAGTTTGAATGTCGA
>JAIUND010000544.1:0-64894 GCA_034699125.1 Gisinianus flammeolus
TTTTTTAACCATTTCTAAACCCTTCAAGGGAGTGACTTGAAACCTGGTGCAGGGTCCTCTAAAGAGTTGGGTCATGATATACTAGAAGCACTTTTATGTAGCTCAACTCCTTCATACCAAATATCATTTCATGTTGAACCACCTATGTATATCTGTAAATGAGAACGGGAACAAGAACGAGAACGACGGTGAGAGAGAAGTTGGCTCGCTTTTCCATGACAAGCGTGACGAAATATTCACAAATAGACCTTTTCCATATATTATAAATGCTAATGACGGTCTCTTACTCTTCATTCCTCTCTTCCTTCTCACAATCCAAATCTCGGTAAACCTCTCACTATACATACTTTTCCCCCTTCATTTTCTCATTCCTCTCTCCAATCGTTTTCGAGTTTTTCGAGTTTAGGCTCTACCCATTTCAATTGTACATACTTACAACCTATACTGTACGGTATTTCCGAAGGTATTTTTTTTTTTTTTGTTGAGGGACTTCAAAGTATTTGGAAAGAGGACGATGAGTATTTTCATTTTCTACAGGTTACAGATTACAGATTTTTGATAATGAAATTATCAAATTGTATACAGGCAGGAATTTAAATGAAAAGAAATATGTTAAGGTTAGTTTTGATTGTTGCAAAAATTAAAGTTTGGGATTTCCTGAGGTTTTGAGTTGTAAGCTCATGTTCATGTTCATGTTCATCAGTTCATGGTTTGTTAATTGTTATTAAAATTAAAGGTATATCTTAGGGGTAAAAAATTGTTGTTGGAGTTTTGTATTTTGTACAGAGTGGACGGAGCATTTGGAGATGGAGATGGAAAAGAAGAAGAAGATGATGAAGATGAGGAATAAGGAATAAGAAATAATAATAATAAATTGAAAAATTAAAAGGTGACGTGAGCAATGGCATGGACATTAATTGGCCACGCTTTATGTCTCCATACTCCAAGGACTGCTGAGGACTTGTAAACTAGGAGCCAATTGTCATATATGTACATGTATAATAATATAGAAGAGAACCATAGTCGTCGTATTCGTATTTTGAATTTTGTCATTGTTATATTATACTATGCTGCAAACCAAAAAGCAATGTCCCCACGCACAGTTCCCTACCAGTCAATTCCACTTTACCTATTTCATTTTCCATTATTATTATTATTATTATTATTATTACGTGAGGTGAACTCGAAGGAGTAACGTGCCACACACAATTTTTAATATAAGTATTTCTTTCTCTATCTCAGATCATCTCGAAATTCGAAATACACACGGCGGAATTCATCCATGTCATTGGCGATCATTGTGAACCATTTATAATTATACATTTGTCATCAACTCACGTCTTCATTCTTTTTCAAATCGTAAATTATCTCCTCATCAAATACACAAAAAGACAATCACAAATCCCCAAAACACTCATCTTAAACTCTTTTTATATTTACACATTTTACACACTCGGCTTGAAAAAGAATTAAATTAAATTAAATTAAATTAAAATCCTTTAAGACTTCCTGAGACAAACCCAAACGAAGAAAAAGGGGGAAATTACTGAAAAGAGGCACATTTTATCCGAGTTCCTCCGTGTACAAATACAAATACAAATAGGCAGGCGCAAGCGGTTGGTTTATGTTGGTTTTGGATGAGCACTCGTATTTTTTTTTTCCTTTTTAAGTAGCCAAGTGCTAATCAGGTTACGTACGGCTCATCATTTCATGATGCCACGCTAAATACCAATTACCTACAGCCTTCATTTTCATTTCACTCCACCATATGTTAAATAGCCCAAGTTTGTCGAGCTCCAAGTTCAATGAGAGAACTCTCAACATGTTTTTATGGGGAGGAATCTTAAGTGTTTATCAGCAGACATAAATTATACGATAATAATATAGCAAAATGCGCGGAATGGCTCTTATGAGGGAATTAATTAAACTATAACGAGGAATCGTTGACTATCATGACTCTTCATGACAAATAAATTTTGGTAATGAGAAATCTTAATGGTTAATTTGAGTATGTATAATACTTTCATTGAACAAATTATGAATTGAATTACGAATGCCGCACAACCACAACCACAACAGGATTTGTGAGTCTATTTTCCCGAGTTGTGGGTTGTAATTGTTGATTGTAAATAATATAAATACTTCGTGTATGTACAGATTAGAAGATTCTTATTACATGCATGACTTTATGACAAACACAAAACTAAGGCATTTATGAGAATTTCAGGTTCATCAGGTTTTTTTTTTTTGTGGATTAAGGATTTAAGACCTACCGCAAAATTGTCATAATATATTCCAATTGAAATTAACTTCCATCATTTAGGAAAATTAACAATTAAATTTAGCATGAGATTGAGAAAACAACTAATTGTATCTGTATATATGGGTTTTGCTCAGATTACAGCTGATTCCGTCCGTATGTATAAACACAATAGATTTTCAGGTGGAGATGAGAGTGTTGATGTTGAATGGAAAGAGAGAGAGAGAGATGAATATGGTAATAATGAAGAGAGAGGGAGAGAGAGAGAGGAAGGTGATGGAAACACCCAAGAGGGTCAAAAGGCACCGCGAATGTCAACATGAGAAAAAGCCTCGCCTTTTCTCGTGGTGGGTCCCTTTTCGTCTTATTGTACTCATGGTCACTAAAAGACCAAAGGTGACATGAATATTCCAAATGGAATAGTCCTCTCTCTCTCTCTCTCCTCCATCTCTTTCTCTCTTTCTCTCTTTCTTGGTCCAATCTACATCCAAACATTTCCACACAGTGACTGTGTGATAACATCGACAGAAACAGAAACAGAAACACACACGGACCGACAAAAAGTTAAAAGTCAAAAGGCAGAATCAAAAATCAAAATGGAACAATCCGACAATCGACTGTCCATTTCTTCTTCTTCTTCTTCTTCTTCTTCTCACATATTATCTGTTCACATACAGATATATTGATTTCATTGATTCCTTTTCACAATCGCACTGTCCTTTGGTCAGTATCAGTACAAGTTGAATATTCATAAGGACAATCAGAAATCACATGATTTTATATTTATATACTTTATAATAGTGATTTGTGTCTTGTGCTGCGCCATTTACTGTATAGCTGAATCTGAATGTAGATTATGTGTGTACGTACAATTTATGTTTATGTGCCGCTTTGATTTTTTTCTATTGGCCAGTCTGGCTATTGAGGTTTTAATGTGTTGGATGTGAGTGTTGAAATTGAAAAAGCTTATGGATTTTTGTTGTATACATGTTTGTGTGTGTGTGTGTGTGTGTGTGTGTTGTTTGGTTGTATGGTTTTGTATAGATTTCATGTATTTGTATTATTCTGTATTGACTGCTCCCTTGTCGTCCCTTCAATCCTTAATAGTCGACCACCAAAGCCGACTGTGAATTCACACAAAGTCAAATGTCTATTCAAAACGATCCGGCTGTGTGAGTTTTTCCTCGTGTGTATTACAATTTACAATCACTATCCATATTCCATATGATGAGGAATGAAATGAAATGAAATGAAATGAAATGTCTCATTGTACATTGTCAATTGTGAACTCTCTCTCTCTTTCTTACTCCTAACGATAAACTTCTTGAATCTTGACTGCATGTAAATGTATACAGATACAGTCAGTTGTGACTCTCGTCCTCCGATTAGCTCAACAATACAATATCCATTGAAATTCGATACTTTGGGATACTTGGATTTAAATAGCACAACACACAACACACACTTTTCATGGGGAATCACATGAGCACAACATTTTTTTAGTATTTTTTATTGTAAACTATTTATATGTATTGGAATTTCTTACGATTAAATTCTTATCAAAAATGGCAATGGCAATGGTAATGGCAATGGCAAAAACACAAGCAATTTAATGGACGAAATCTGTCTAAAAATGAAAATTACCTAGGTTTTTTTTCAAGTGTGTGTGATTTTGTTCTATGGAATTTGGAATTCTTGCGAGACAGCTGAGGATTTTTGAAAAACGGGTAGGAATTTTTGGGGTATGAATTCCACAGTGATGAAACTGTGAGGGGCTTCACCCGAGGTGGTATTTTACAGAAAAATCTGATTCATTCATTTAAATTTAACACTTGTATATGTAATTTGAAGCTGTGACGAGAGGGAAAGTCCTATCAGATTATTGTCCGTCTGTTATATATGTTATAACTGAATTCAAAATTCAAAGGAATCCACGTGCTCACAATCCCACAATCACAATCAGTGTGTAATTTTAAATCATTTATATGTAGAATTTGATTATATATACATATATATATATGTGTGAATGTGTGTGTTTGTGTTCGTGTAATTCGGCTTATTTCCTTTCACAAGCTGTCATCATCGTCATGAGAAAATCGTCATGATTCGTAATAAGTCATCAAAAAAGATGTGGATGTTGAGAAGGTCCACACGTTCACTTCAAATTCTTATTTATGATATATATCACACACAATTTCCTTAGACTTAGCCTTAACTAAAATTCATCCTTCGTTTTTTACAGGTATACAGACTACGACTACAGACTACAAAGTTTATCTTTATACTTATAAAGTGTGTGGGATGAGATGAGAAAATAAAGGTAAAAATTTGATTTGTGTGTGTAAATGTAAAACGATTGATATGGGAAAACAATACACAAACGTTAGAGAAAAAAAATTAAATTCTTTTCCAATCCTCATCAGGAAATTGATTTATGAGTCATTGTATTTAGTTGTATGAAATCGTAGGAATTCTCTGTATATATCTGTAGATATAGTTTCTAATGTTTCTTGATGACCATTCACCATTCAAACAATTTCATTCAATTCCCATTTTCACGGTTCTCTCTCTCTCTCTTATGTACGATATATATATACTTTTCCAAATCTTTCCCAAAGATGAAAGATTCCTATTCGTCCTCCACTTTGCACAATTTTTTCTACCCTCACCCGTCTTGTTAATAAAAACAAAAACAATGTACTTATCAATTTATTCCCTCCATTTACAAATATTGTACAATTTACCTCCATTCATATTCACATTCACACACACGTTTTTTTGTTAAATTCATGCTGTGGGGCTTGAATTTGTATAGGTAAAAACAGGAAAGTAAAAGTACTATAACTATAAAAATGTACTAAAATTCTCATGCGTGGACGAAGGGTTGGTTAAATGTTTTCACTTTCACCCCCAAAATCCCTTTAATTTCCAACGGGGATCAAACAATAAAGGATTTAATGCACATCTTTCATTAGTTAAAATTTGTTCAGTTACATAATAATAATAAGGATGATGCTGTTTTTTTATCAATGGTTTTATTAATGAGGAAGTTTTTTCATACAATATGGATTTTCCATTGGTAATTTAGTACTCATTGTCCAATCATTTTCAAGGCTTAAATATAGGATCTTACCACTTTGGTTTACATTTGTCCCCCATTTAAGTTTCAGTTTTTCATGTCCAAATTCAAGGTAATAGTTGGGAATTTAGATTTTCGATTGTGTGGTTTAAGTTTAAGTTGACAATTAAGGAACGACTACGACTATACGACGAGAGTTTGCCGAGGATTTTCTACAAGTATTTTTTGGTGGTGGTTTTTCCCATATTTGGATTTGATTTGATATTTGACTGTGGTCCATCGCCAACACATGCATGCATGTATGCACTATGCAGTGTGTGTGTGGTGGGGGAAAAGCAAAAGTGTGATGTGAAATAAAAGGCGGTCCACTTAATGAGGGTTGAAACTGCTAGTAAATCTCCGCCTCTAATCTCTTCAATCCTACATACAACTCCTATCAAATCATCTCTGGCAGATTTCATTTGGGAAAATTTTGCACCTTTACAATATATACTTGTACCTTTCCCTTCTTCATCTTCATCTCCTTCCCCCTCTCTCTCTCTCTCTTAAGTGATTACATCAGCCTCAGCCATTACGAATTACGAATCATAACCAAAAAACTCAGCAGGATCGTCATCATCATCATCATCATAAAATTTTATA
The DNA here is from genome assembly GCA_034699125.1 of Gisinianus flammeolus. Taxonomy (NCBI): domain Eukaryota; kingdom Metazoa; phylum Arthropoda; class Collembola; order Symphypleona; family Katiannidae; genus Gisinianus; species Gisinianus flammeolus. The sequence goes on from JAIUND010000544.1 coordinate 5,982, forward strand.
TACAAATAAACACATAAATCCCAGCTCTTTAAAATCCTTTTTAAGCCCCAATAAAAAACATTAGAAAATCCTGGAGAATTTTATGAAAGAGAATATTCCAGAATTCCCTTAAAAATCACGTTTTTTTTTCTTCAAGAAAATATTTTCCAAAAGAGCTTCGAAAAAAAAAATGAAAAGAAAGTCCGAAATTCGAGTTTTTACATGCAAAACTTGGCTTTTTTTTATAGAAATTTCTCATGATGAGAAAAGAAAAAGAGAAACGAAAGATCGGTGAGGAAATGGAAATGAAAATGGACTGACGAGAGCGAGAGCGAATGAAAAAGGAAAGGGCTATGAATTTGGAGTGTGTGTGTGTGTGCTTGGTTGAATGTTGACGGATGTGAAATTTAGGAATGGAATGGACCACCCTTAAGGCACCCATTTCCAAACTCCAGGGAGACTCCCTTTATCTCTCTCTCTCTCTCTCTCTCTCTTTCTGCCTCTCTGTTTCATGTGTCGCTCCATACTCGAAACATGTAATTTTTTTTCATCATTACACATATTCACATTACACACACATGAACTCATACTCATAATAAAAATCTCCATACCTCCATACATTTATATTTAGCCATAGGAATCTCGTCTTGACACATAAATATCTTCCAACTAATTCAATCACCAGCCATATAGTGATAGTAATAGTAATAGTAACCACCACATCTTCACATACAAGTACAGAGAGTTCACATACACAAACACATACACAATACACACACACACATTTTCTATATGGTTTCAAGTACAAGTACTAGAATTTTAATATCGAGTTTCCCTTCGTTCATTCGTTGTCGTATATTTTGTGGTTGTGGGTTGTAAAGGAATCAGAGAAAGTTTACAAGTACTCACACAACAGAGAATATTCATAAACCTTAAGAGACTCAACCAGACTGCATGACGGCGGATGGTCTAAAATACACACATACACACCAAAAAAAAAAAATTTAAAGCCACGGGCCACAGACCACAGTCAAACGAAAAAACATAAGGGAAATTTATCTATCTTGTACTTTCTTTCTCTTCTTTTCATCTGATTTCTCCGCTTTTAAAACAGCCCTTTTTGTGTGTGTGCGTGTCAAACTTTCAAAGTTCTCACGGGCGAAGAAAAACTGAAGCAAAAACAACGGAGAGACGACAAACGGAAATTTAAATACGATAAAAAGTATATAGAGAAATTCACTTTGATTTTTCGGGGTTGGAAGTTTCTTTAAAATTAAAAGTGTACAAGATTTTCTCCACAGGATTTCAAGTGAAATGTAAATGGAAAATGTAAATGTGTCGGATTTGCATAATTTGTAATTTGTAATTTGTGCTAAATATAGGAAAGACGGAGATTTTCTATCTGGAGTTTTCTGTGACTTGTGTTACTTTTAATTGGTGGTTTTAAAGTGCAATCATAATCATATAATCATGATGGCTGTGTCCAGTGCTTTGAATATCCGACCGATATTTTCCACAGGATATCCATTTCAAGGTAAATTCAGTTCAGAACTTGAGAATTTCCGGATTTTCTATGGGTTTTGATGGACAAGTTTTTTTGTTTCGGAGTGTAAATAAAATATTGTTTAATATCGTACTTGTGGGTTTTAAGGGAATATTTGGGATTTTTCTACAGGACAAGGCCGAGTGAATCAACTGGGTGGCGTGTTCATTAATGGACGTCCACTCCCGAATCACGTTCGACTCCGAATAATAGAAATGGCAGCAGCTGGAGTTCGACCGTGTGTAATCTCCAGGCAATTGCGAGTCTCTCACGGTTGTGTCTCCAAAATCCTGAATCGCTATCAAGAGACGGGTAGTATACGACCCGGAGTGATTGGTGGAAGCAAACCACGTGTTGCCACTCCCGAGGTTAGAACATTTATATGATATGATGGATAGAAGATGAAACAATTCAAGATCCTTCATTGAATGGGAAACTTTATGAGATTAAATGAATGAATATCGTATCAAATTTCCCAACAGACCGATGACTATTTATTTTGAATTCTTATTATTTTTCCATTTAAAAAAAAAATAGGATGGGATGTGCGATCGGAATAATTCCTCATCAGTGAGTTCAATCAACCGGGCATTACGAGGTCACGGTCAAGTTTCCCCGGGTAAAAATGAGGATTTGTATGATCTGAGAAGTCAAAAGGATCACTCGATTAATCGCATTCTTGGAGGTAAACAAAAAATTATCTTGATACTTTCAATTCAATATTTTGAATGTGTTTTTTGCAATTGCAAACGATTTTTAGCAGTGAATTTTTCAATTGTTTGTCCATCTTATACGATTAGAAATCCTTAAATAAGTTCAAAGTTAAATACGATACTTAAGTACTTCCGTCTTAAAGTAAAAACGCACAATCAGACCAACGCAAAATCCAGTTTCGATTTTTATACATAATGTAGATTATTTTGCTTTTGTTCACTTTTGCTTCATCCTACTCTTTTATTATTAGGAAATGGAACAGATTTTGTATAGTATAGATTTGATGAAAGAGTGAGAATTTTACCGGAGTAATCTTGAGCTTTGGCCTCTCTATCAAACGAGTTAACCAACCGTCTTATTTATTTGACACTAGGCCAAAGTGTATACATTCACATTCACACACAAACACAACACACAACAGTTTCAATGGATTCGAAAGCTCTGAATGGAATATTCAGAAATTGACTCGATGAAAAGGGTTTTGAACATTCTAAATACATATACAAATGAAATTTCATGTATTTTATTCCGTCTTCCGTCTTTTGATTATGAAAAATGACAATTGCTGACAACTCCGAACATAAACGTTGATATTATCTGTACAAGTTTTTCTGCTATACCATTTCTCATTCACTTTATTTTTTTATTTGCTCAAATGCTCAAGCTCAAAAGTCAAATGCTATATATATATGTATTCCTTTTGAGAGATCAAATATATCGTACCTTTTCCTTTTCCCTCTCTGTATTTTGCCTCTCACAGATATCCGTAGTTTTCCTTCGATTCACCTTTGACTTTGACTCGATATATGATAACAACAAAAGAATCGTCCAACCTCACAGATTAAGATTTTTTTTTACACATAGGATTTGAATCTTTTAACGTCGGAAAGGGAATCATTTCATTTTTGGGTTGAAAATATTATTAGGAGTTTTTGGGCTGGAACTGTGGAAAGCAATAAATAATAATAAATTTTATCTTCGCACCTTCACCTTTTATTCGGCTGCTACCTGTAGGATTAATTTTCTTGAACATATTTGTAATCTGAAAATAACGAAGAGGTTTTCCTTTTCAATTTTCAATTTTCAAATATTCAAGGCAGGTTGAAATTTTGAAATTGACGTCCAGGCAGATCACATTTTTCTATTTCCCCTCAAAGACATAATCACATCAAGTGGTTTGTATACCTATAGTTTACACTTACACACAGAAAACTCTCTAGTTTTTGACCGTCCACACAGAAGATTGAAAAGGGCGAGATTCGACAGGAAAAGGACGAGAGAGAAAAGGGGAAATTTTGGGACAGGATGCGCAGTTTATAATAATAGAAAAATCTCTGCCTCTGTTGAATAGAGTGGAAAATGAAAAGGATTGGGCGGAATCCTTCATTTTTATGACCATTTCTTCAAAATCGTGTTCATTTTTCAATTTGAATTAATTCATTTGTGTCATTTTTAATTGAAGGTGGAGACAATTCACTGTCAATGGATGAATCCGACACGGAAAGTGAGCCCGGAATCCCACTGAAAAGGAAACAAAGGAGATCTCGAACGACATTTAATTCAGAGCAATTAGAAGAACTGGAAAGATCCTTTGAGAGGACGCAATACCCGGATGTTTATACCCGTGAAGAACTCGCTCAACGCTGTAAATTAACCGAGAATCGAGTTCAAGTGAGAACAAAAAAAAAATGAAATGAAATACTCATTTGTAAATATGAAACGTTGGAATCGGAAGTACAGAAACACATTGTGCCCGGGAGCTTTTATCTTTCTTTTTTTGTACTTATATACATTAGTATTTCAATTTCATCCTTGCGGCTTTCATTTTCATTTTCAGTTTCATTGTGTATTGTTTGTATATAGTTTGTTGTGAAGTGGACTCATACAATTACAAAGTTGAGTGTCATCTCATTTACTCTATCTGTTTACATTTGCTCAGATTTAAGTCATATAGTCAATTGTGTTCAAGTGTCATATGTACACAAAAACATATATATTGCGATACACACAATCAATAGCCAAAAAAAGTCAGCTCAACTTTTACGCAATGAAAAAATGAAATGAGAATGACACGCGAGCTCCGTGTAAAAACTGACGTTAGCTTTTGCTTTTTTCTCAAAGCTCAATTTCAAAGGCGATTGAGAGTGAGTCAGCTTTTTTTTTTGTATTCAAGTGAGCCTTGAGCCTTTTAAATTTTTTTGAAATCATTTAACAGTCGGTTTCTGTATATTATTATTATTATTATTATTATGCTTTGACTTTTGACGCGTGTGTTCAGTCCACATGTGAAAATTAGTGTTTATTGTCATTGTTGAATTTAGAATGTCGAATTTTATTTCGTTGTAAAAGTGTAAAACCAGTTAATTGAAGATTTAAGTAATGAGTATTTATGTATTCATATGAAAGAACAATGAGTATAGCTTCTATTTATTTTTGTTCCATGTCCGCATATATAAAAACCTTTCTGGTGTGGTTCAGCAATCGTCGAGCTCGATTTAGAAAGCAGCTGGGCGGTGGGAGTTCAGGTTGCGGATCCAATTCCGGACCACAAATGTCCATTCCGGCATTCAATCCATTGATGGCCGTTTCCTATGCAAATCCGCATTCGAATCCTCTCACGATGAGTCCAACTAATTCCAGTTCTAATGCAAATTCCTCGTCAATTGGACTGGGTTCCAGTGGGAGTTCCTCCAGTGTTCATTCCAACTCGATTAATTATCCAACATATCCTCCACCTCCTCCATCTTCCTCCTCTAATTCATCTCATCCTCATCCTCATCATCCAAATAATTCCAATGGTAGGAACAGTAATAATAATAATACTAATAATAATAACGGAAGCTCGAGTGAGAATGGAAATTGTCTCATCAGTCCAAATTCCAATGGAAATCAAAGCAATTCTCAAACGGCTCATTGGACTAACGGTAGGCCCCATCATCATCATCATCATCATCTTTCTCAGAATAATTTCACACCTGAAACTCAGGTAAGAAAAAGAAAAAGAAAACGCCGGAGATATTGCTCACAAAAATGACTTTTTCAACCCTTCGCACAAACACACAACCCCAAAAAAGCTCTGAATGAGGATTTTGAATGCTCCAGAAGGGAAATTGTCCATTCTAAAATGGACAATTTTCCTGTGGAACGTTGACAATGGACAATGGACAATATGACTCAATTTATGGAAACTAATGAGATGGTCTAAAAGGAATTTTTCCGGGTGGTCAAATCCCATATATTTATGTGCGAGAGCGCAGTAAAAATAAATGAGATTTTTAATGTTGTGGGCTGACAAAAAGACAAAATCCTCCTTTCGACTTTTGAGAATTTCCTGAGAAATTCTATAAGGATTTGTGATTTGTGAATTGTGAAATTAATCCGTTTTTTTACTGATTGTGAACAGGTGATGAATTTTTTGGGGGTGAATTCATTGGATGTGACTGGAGGAGTTGGAGCTGGAGAAGCAGCTTGTTGGCCATCCACTTGGAATGCAGCTCATCAATTTCATCCAGATAATTATCCCAGGTAAACAATTTTTGAACTATCAGATCTGATTGACTGATGAGACTGATTATTGTGATTCTGATTAGTTAATTAACAATTAATTTAATTGTGATTGTGATTGTATAGTATGATGACTGGAGCTGGAGGGACTCCAGAAATGTTTTCATCCTCAGTTCTTCCGTATCATCATCATCATCATGGGACTGGGATTTCATCCTTCAATCCACCCCACAATCTTCATTCGAGTATGTACAAAAGTGCTTATGCAGCAGCAGCTTCGTCGTCGAGTGGAAGCGTGAAAAATCCTCATTCACAATCCATTGGGATTTTTTAATCCACAGTTTTTTAATTATTGTTATAAATTTTAATATGAAAATTAGAGAATTAGAGATTAGACGATTTAAATTGTTGATATTGATGAATAAACCTGGGATTTTTTTACATAATATAATATGTCATCGACATTTCAAATTGAATTAAATAAAATTGCACTGGTCATCCAGTAGGAATGTCTCAGTGAGTTGTACGAAATCCTGGACGAATTCGAGATGATCGTGAGCTCCATTTGGAACGTCCTCCAATCTAAACAAATAATTGAAACTGTCATATATAAATATATATATGAGGAAGCCGTTAAGAAAACCCACCATATACGTGTTTCTAGATTCAGAGTTATAGCGCCTTGAATATTCTCGGCCGTTTGGCGCGTAAATGAGTTGCTCAATGATTTTGAATTCAAGAGCAAAACACAAATCATCGGCTTACTTTAATTTAGAATTTTTGGAGAAGTTTAACGACGATTTTAAATTATACTTTTTATCATTAAAAAAGGTTTAAACTTGTCCTAAAAGCTTCTCCATGTTCTGTTGTCCACGAATATACAAAAAATTGAATTTACGTATATGGTGGGTTTCTGACGGAGGACCTCATATAAATAATGTGCGTAAAATCAAAAAATGTGCGAACGATATAATATATCGTCGGCTAAGTTCCATAACCCTGTATTATCATTTGGCCCCAGAAGGCGAATTTGCGTGTGCGTTCAAAAATGCTAACGTGCAGTATGCGCCTTCCGGGGCCAAATGATAATACAGGGTTATGGAACTTAGCCGACGATATATGACTCGCGATTTGATTTTATTGAGATTAAAATGTATGATGGTTTCAAAATCAAATGGAAATGACATTATTTGGTTACGTTACATGTAATTGGGAATGTATTTGCTGTATTGTTCTCCAGCTGTCTGTGGGACGATGAGATCTTTGAGTCCACGAATGTAGAGAGTGGGTGCTTGGATTTTCTTCATTTGGTCCGGATACCACATTTTCATGATGGAATCCCCTCGTTCATCATTAAATTTCTTCCAGTCTCTGAGCATTTTCTCGGCATATGGTTTTTCATAGGATCGGAGTAAGGATTTCCGCTGCTCAATCGACCAGTACTCCAAATCCATCATCACTTTTTAGTAAAACGTTTTTTACAATATAAAATGCACGAAAGTCAATTAAAAGTTTTAATTTAAAACCAAAACTTGCTGCACGGAAATTGCTGAGTATTCTACTACGTGTTCAACTAACCTGTCAGGATTTTTTTCCCGTGTTCACCATACTCAGCTGGGGCATTACAAAGAACAAGTTTGTTGACATTTGAAGGCCTTTCGGAGGCCAATAGAGCCCCAGTTATTCCACCATTGCTCCATCCAATGCAGCTGTAATTATCGTAGCCCAGTTTCTAACACACATTATAAATTGTCAATTACAATTCAACATTGTGGACGCATTGAAAACATTGAAATTGAGAGTACATTTTGTGACGAACCTCCATCAATTTAGCGGCCAGTCGAGCATCCGTCTGTAAAACAAATTCTTTGGTGAAAACTTGTCGATTCGGTGGTCGACTTCGGCCGTAACCTTTGAAAAGACGAGAGGAAAGTCGAGCAGGTCGAGCTCATTTTATTTTCATGAGAAAATCCACGGGAAATCTTTGATTATATGGATTGATTTTGTATTTTTACCTGGTGGATCCCAGCCGATAAGCGTAAATTTCTCTAAATCCATTAGTTTAACCACTGGAGCAAAATTCCCGGGTATCGACCCTACATTTTAATTTGTAATTTGGTAGGAATTCAACTATTAATTAATTTTTTTTTTTTGGGGGGGAGGGGTTAAAATTTCCATGTATTAATTAAAAAAATGGATGAGAAGTTATATATGTATATACCAACGAGTCCAGGTAAACACAGGGCAACGTGAGGTCCATCCCCGAATTTCTGCCAGTTCAATTTAATACCATCAACTTCCGTTTTAACAGATAGAGCGGAAGTTGTGGACAATCCCGATGGATTTCCCAGTAAGGAACTCAATTTTAATAAACCAACTAAATTGGTGTTGGACCGGAAAGTCGTCCAATGTTTTAATTTTGGCCAAAAAATCGTCATCGTGGAATTAACTCACTGCGCGGATCTGTGGGCAGACAATTTTTGACTCTTTGACTCTCGACGACGACAGAATACAAATGCAAATGAAAAATGTAAAAACTAATTTGCATTTGGTGAATCACGCATATATACATGAAAACAATTGGAAAACGGTGGTTGAATGAAAAAGAAAAAAACATTAGTCGTTGTATAGGTCAGGTTGAGCTCCTTTTGCTCAACAGTGAAATAAATAAAGAGAGAATTCACAGTTAATTGTGTGTATATTGTCGGAGATTTAGCATGTGATTACTTGAATCAGAATCCTTTTATTTTAGAGAGAAAAGTGGAAAGATTTAAAGATTTCTCTTTTTATCGTATTTTTATACAGTCAATTTCAATATTTTAATCCATATTTTTACGTAGATAAAAGTCCAGCATCAATCACAATATCTTCAGCTATGATCATCTCGGATTTCTTTGAAGATAAAAAGATGACGAGTTCCGCACATTGAGTCGTCTCCAATTGTTTCTTAATAATCTGTCTGTCTAGCGCGGCGGCGAGAATCATTTTCATATGAATCGGATTCTCCACCAAACCTGCATAAATTTATTACATAAATAAATTTAATATTTAAAAAAACAAGGTTCAATTTAGTTCAATTTCCACAATCAAAAGCATTGTAAATGTCCATATACATATTGTACTTTGTATGTAAATGAGTATTTAATTACCTGTTGCCATCAAAGTCGGCCGAATGCAATTCACACGGATATTCTTACTCACAAATTCCACAGCCATACATCTCGTCAACATCGTGATTGCTGCCTTTGAACAACAATACATGCTGCTCCCCTTTAAAGGTTTGGAGCTCAGCTATTTACAAAATGACAAATAAACAGTCAAAACACCAGTTCAAAATCAAATTACAGATGACATGTCGTCAGTTAAGTTCTAAAATACGAGTACGCTATTATCATTTGGCCCCTAAAGGATCATATGCACGTTATCATAACCTGAATTCACCTTATGCGGCCAAATGATAATAGCGTATTTTAGAACTTAAAACTTAACCGACCATGTGCATAAAAATCCTTATAGAGATTTCATTGGAAAAAGTCAGACTAATTAAAAAAAAACAGTACTGTGGATGAGATGTTCACAATTGTGGCCCCTTCAACTCCATGATCAGTAATCCCTTGAGCCATCGCCTGACTCACATTTATCATCGACTTGAAATTTATATCGAAAAACCTATACAGGAGAAAACAAAACCCCGGATTTTTTAATTACAATTACAATTACAGTCTGTAATTTACAGATACGACACACAAATTTCAAATTGCGCTAATACAGATTTGTACATATGTATAGCCATAGCGTTTTATTTTTTGTAAAAGGATCGTTACGTGTCAATTAATTCCTCGCTGACATCCAAAAGAGAATGTGGAGTGGATATACCCGCATTATTTACTAAATGATGAATGGGTGCAATGGAGCTCACGGCCCTTCGCGTGGCTTCCCAGTCCGTTAAGTCCACGGTTAAGGTCGTGATTTGGGGTAATTTGGATTTTAAATCAGCGAGAAGGGATTCTTCTCTATCCAGAGCAAACACGATCGCACCCAACTCAACAAATTGCCGAACAATTGCTTCCCCAAGACCTACAGAAATTTAATTAATAAAATACAATGTATATTTAAAAATTCCCTACACAAAAATGACATAAATACTAAAATACTAATGAAATATAGTCAAAAATTCAATGTCTGGCGTTTTTGAAGTTTGCAATATATAGAAAAATAAAAATACCTCGAGCTCCACCAGTGACCAAAATTCGTTTCCCTTCAAATTCCATTATGAAAAATGTAATTAATGCGACTTATATATTAATAATAATAATTCCTTCTAGTTCTATCCCAAATCCCAAACGTCAAATGCTCTGTTTCTCTCTCTCTCTTGCTCTTTCAGAGTTTCAATCTACGAGTCGATCGAGTCTGATGGGAGAATTCAAAGTCACAGTGTAAGTTACACATGATGATATTGCAAATTGTGAAATAAAGTCTATACATAAGTCTACATAAATAATTGCCACACACAAAACTCTTGACATTTGAACAGTTTGTCTGACTCTGACTACGGAAACGAACAATCTTTTTTTAAATGCAATTCTTGCATAAATACATACATGTTTTCGTCATCGTCATGAGATAAGAGAGTTATCGTCATTCAACAACGATAAGTTTGAACTTTGATTCCGCATCAGGCGATTCCTGATTTTTTCTCCATGCATTTGTTTTCTCTCCTCTCGTCAGCAGTAAACTCTCGTGCATATGATAAAAATAAAAGTTACACTCTGAATTTGGCAATGAAATTTAATTAGGATTCCTGAATGTATTTTTGTTTATTCATTTAGTAAATGTATTTATAAATAAAATGTACAGTCAATTTTGATGGGATTTTTTTTTTATGGGACGTTGCTCATTCCAAGGCGTGAAAAATAGTCGTAGGGATGATGACTGTGACTGTGGTGTGTGGTGTGTTGCGGTGGTTTGACTCTCCTGGATCTCCGAATACTATTCGTGGCATTTATATTACAGTTATTAAAGAGAGTTGAGATATTCCCATGGAGAGTCACGTCCGCCGGATTTTTCCTCGTTGTTTTACTTCCACTTAATCCACTTCCGGATGACTGCTCATCCTTTGAGGATTCTTGGTTTTCTTGTTGTAATTGTTTTTTGGCTTTGTTGTTGCTTCCTGGAACTAGAACAATCGGAGGAATGAGAGGATCCGACGATTCTTTAGATGCTTCTACTCCCTGATTGGAATTATTATCATCCCCAGCAGACAGATGAAGCTCTCGATTCCTTTTAAATTGAAATGGAAATGCAATGATCCCCATTAAATTCAAGCTCGTCACTGTCCAATTAAAAACCATGGAGAGGAGTGTAAGGAATTCCAAGAGATTCTCCAGTCCTTTGAGACATCCTTGATTATGAACGAGGAGTTCAGCCGAGATGGGGATCATTGAAAATAAATCAATGGTCGTACAATTCCCATGATCTTCCGTCCAACTCCACATCATCATCTCCTTGTATTTTTTGCAGCAGGAGTCTGGCAATTTGGCCCATTTCCGGAGCCGATAATGTGACCCATGAATAGGACCCAGAGCAACATCATCGTTTTTATAGTCCAAGTAGGAATTCCGTCCACAACATTTGTACTGAAAAAAAAAAAAAAAAAAAACAAGTCGTTTTTAGCTTAGGATTTATAGTGAAATAATTTTATTGATATTTGTATTTTGTGTGTGTGTGTGTGTGTGTGCTCACTTTGGTTTGAAATCTGTCGAGCCAAATCGGGATTTTGAATTCCTGATGGGATTTCAATGTGTGATTTTCATTGTTGTTGAGGAATTGAAATGGAGCGACGAGACTGTACGCTGGGAAATTTGCATAGAAAAGTGTGAAAATCACACTAAAGATGAAATAACAAATCACAATGAAGAGGTTCAGTCGAAATACCTGGAGGTTTGTTTTTTTTCAATTATTTCAGTTGATTAATTAAACTTGAATGCCAATGTTTTTACAGGGTGTGTATAAAATTAAATATATATATACATACATTTAATGCTAATAAATTTTTGTATTTGTGATCGGGAATTTGTACCCAAGTGAAAGTGAATTTATTGCAAGACTCGTAAAAGATGATGAGGTACATTTTGATATTGACGGCAATGGAAGCGAGACAGAATACAGCGAGAGTGGAATTTGCATAGAGATGTAAAGAAAATCCAGGGGTTGACGGAAGATCCTCGTTCACTTCTGATCGGACCCAATACCCCAAAAAACTGAGATGTGACAGCAAAACTATCTGCACACACAGTCACACAAAATATCAGGATTCGGTATATATGGATTTTTTCAAATTTTTTTCAACAATAAGCTTCGCAGCTGTGAACGTCTAAATATATGTATATAAGATAAATACTTACGATCGTAATGACGAACACGGTTAATGTGAACAAAGCCCGAAGGCGATCTTTCCAGCCGACGTAACACATTTCCCCACTATTCAATTTCAGCCTTATTTTAATAATCCTCTGTGCTCATTGTTTTTGTTGGGAAACCACAATTTTAATTTTTTTTTTTTATGAGTTTGGAGCCAATTGTTGTCGTGTTTTTTTTATATCTAGACATTTTGTGGACACACCGAATCACATTTTCAAAGGGAGTAATTTGGACTTCAGATTCGAGTGGTTCCTTCTCTTTCTGACCTAATTTGCCCTAATTTTATCATTAGGCTATATTTAAATAACTAATTGCCCAATTAGCAATTAAATAATTGTAATTTCACCCGCATTTCCCTTCTACCAGAATTTGCCAAATCAAAAATCAAAATAAAATGTAAATAAAAATAAATATGGAATTATTTATTTATTTATGTGTCTTTCTGTGGACATTGGAATTTATTAGCTTAATGTGTAATTTGACTTTGTAACCATAGGAATAATTATAAATGATGAATGATTGAATTTCTACTTTCTACTGTCGTGTGTTTAGTCGTCGAGGAGGAACTTTTGTGTTATATCTACGAAATCGTCGAGAAAATCCAGATGATCGTGAGCACCTTCGGGAACATCCTGAATCCTGTGTTAAATTATACGATATGAATCCACACATGAACATGAACACATTTACATTACGCTTACAATTAATTATAATTAAAATTAATATTCATATAAATACGATAAAAGTAGGTTGGTTATTTACTTCATATGGGTGATCCATTTTTTATATAGATTCGCTTGTCGTTGATGAACGACGAGGTCCTTCATTCCACGAATGAAAAGAGTCGGGCACTTGATTTTCGTCATGGCCTCCGGGTACCAAACTGACATACAATTCACATTTTCGATCCCATATCTCTTCCAGTCCAAGAGCATTTGCTCTACATATTCCTTCTCATAGTCACGAAGGAGTGCCTTCCGTTGACTCTGACTCCAATACCCCAAATCTATCATCACTTTATCCGCATAGAGGAATACAATAATCAAACGAATTAATTAATCAGTTTAAAAAATTACAACGAACTACATAATAATTATATGTATTGCAAGTTCAATATTTTTTGGTGCAGATATAAAATTTTGTACTAAATACCTGTCATAATTTTTCGGATGTATTCATCATTATCCGCCGGGGAATTACACATTATCACTTTATGAACTGTATCCGGAAATTCGCTGGCTATGAGCGCCCCACTAATCCCACCATTTGACCAGCCAATACAACTATATTTATCATATCCCAGTTTCTAAAATTCCACACGAGAGCAATAATAATAATTATTATTATTATTAAAATTCTTGCTCAACGACGGATGTCAATTGAATATTGTGGATGATGACGAACCTCCATTAATTTAGCGGCCAGTCGAGCATCTCTCAAAAGACTAAATTCCTTGGTGAAAACATCCCGATTCGGTGGGCGACTTCGGCCGTAACCTTTAAAAAAAGTCAAAGAAATATATTTATATTCTATACAGCTCATTTTACTTTCAAATGGAAATTAACGAGAAATCTATATATCGTCTGTTAAGTTCACAAGCGAACTATAATAATTATTTTCCTTAATTTCGTTGACCTGCTTCAAAGGTCAAACGGCTCAAGATGGAGCTGTGGGTCCTTCGACATTATTGCCTGCCATGACCTTTTCTGTGACCCTGAATTTTTTCAGAATTTTACCCACAAAGACGGACGCAGTAGTCGCATTTCCGCAAATTAAGGAAAATCGTTATAGTTCGTTTGTGAACTTAACAGACGATATATGATTGCTGATCCATTTTACCTGGTGGATCCCAGCCGATAAGCGTAAATTTCTCTAAATCCATTTTTTTGAACACTGGAGAGAAATTTCCAGCAATCGATCCTATGTAGGTACATTTAAAATCAATTCTTGATTAATTAATTAAATCCCTTAGATATGTGTCAAACATGGAAAATCGGCATTGTAGTTTCCTCGATTGTGGATTTACAATTAAGGCTATGAGAAATTACCAACAAGGCCAGGTAAACATAGGGCGACGTGAGGTCCAGTGCCGAATTTCTGCCAGTTCAATTTAATTCCATCAACTTCTGTTTTGGTCGCTTTGGTCCGAGTTGTAGAAAAACCGGACACATTTCCTAATAAGGTATTCAATTTGAATCCCCCTGGATTAATGTAATTCGATTGAGAGTTCGTCAGCTGTTTTAAATTGGATGAAGAAATCATCCACTTTGAATTATTACAAATGAACATTGTCACCACAATGGAATTGGAAATCTGCCGTAAATTCTTCTATAAATCCCACAGCTTTCAACACAACACAAAATGTATGCGTATAGAAATTTATATTAAAACAAACAAAAATTATACATGAAGCATTTCAACTTTCAATTTCAACAAAAAAATTCCTAAATTCAGTAAATTAATAAATTCGTTGAGAAAAACAAAACAATTCACGTGTGCAATGTTGGGACTCTGACGTCTGACTGTAAACGACCACAACAAAAATGAACCAAGTTTGAAGTTCAACATTAAATGAAGAAGACGAAAGTCCTGAGGACAAAATGATAAAAAAATAGTTGTTTGTCCATGTAAAAAATCAAGCGTGTAAAAATTCCATCTTTCACACGCACGTACATATTTACGTACATAAAATACTGTACACTTTGCTGTAATGTTGAATATGTTGATTATTACTCAACGTATATAAAAAAAAGTTGTTTGGTGTTTCGGGGGGAGGGGGGCAGGGGATTTTCCCCAGGGATGTAATGTCCAGAGTCTCAAATCTTTAGAATCTTGCTATATATTCTCACAATAGAAATAAATAAATTATGTTGC
This sequence comes from Gisinianus flammeolus, assembly GCA_034699125.1. Lineage (NCBI taxonomy): Eukaryota > Metazoa > Arthropoda > Collembola > Symphypleona > Katiannidae > Gisinianus > Gisinianus flammeolus. Next base: position 21,016 of record JAIUND010000544.1, read on the forward strand.
GATTAAAAAGAATTCAAAACTCAATCAAACAAAGTCACATATTATTATACGGATAACTTCATTTTTGCCCACTTTGGATAGATTTCCCATGCACTTTTCAGGCTGTCTTCCATCCTAAATCCTGAGGAAAGTCGCTCAGCCACTTTTTTTCAGGCAATCGCAATAAAAAAAAAATCTACTTTGACTTCTTCGCTTGCAATTTTAATTGTCAAGTAGTTTCTTTGTGGATTTGTGAGTCGCAAATTGTGACAGACTAAAATTAAAATTCTGAACAATGGCGAATGGCGAATCCGCAAATAATAAAATACTCAAGTCATTAAAATATGTACACCAAATGAGACTTTTCATAACCGCATAAACTTTACAGCTCGACACTTTTAATACTTTTATCGGTATATAGAAAAGCTAAAAATCCAAAATCCACCTGTTATTATTTTTTTTGTATCATTTCCCACTCTGCCAAAGAAGAAAACGGAGAGAAGAATTCAGACTTGAAGGACGCTGTTTTTTGTGGGAGAAAAGAGAGAAAATTGAAGAAGAGGGGAAAGATTGATAATCAATTGACAGTTGGACAATAAAAAGACGGATCACCGTTTCAAATGAATGTGGAGGACCTTGAGTCATTTCCTAAGCCAAAGTATCTGTATAAGTACCTATATGTACTTGATGCCTTTTTTTCTATATTTTTCGTCAACAATACTCACTCAAACGCACCATTAAAACGCACCTCTCGTCTCATCCTCATCTCATCAATACATACTCCAAATCTATATTTCTATGTCTATTTCTATCTTTTGGGTCATCAAACACGCAAACACACACACACACACACAAGATAATCCATTATAAATCCATTGACAAAGTAAAATAGTCCAGAGTTCATAAAGGGAAAAAGATGGTAGAAAATAGAAATGCTTATTCACTCAGTAAATGACTTGTTTTGTCCTGTATCAAATGTATCAAATATATACCTAGTCAAAGAAAATCTTCCTATTGATTCTGTTATGGGTTATTATTATTTTTTCATGTTTTTGGGGGGGATGAAAAGTGAAAATGAGGGAGGAAATCTCACACAATAATCTGCTTTGTCATTCCTCATTGTGATTTTGAGTGTGTGGGTGAGGGTGAAAGGTGAAGGGAATCAAATACGTTTATGACAGATTGTGTGGGTGCTCAAATGCTCAAACCAAAACCAAAGGCTCCCCCCAAAAAAATGGATGATAGAGAGCATAAGACACTTACTTACTTAAAAGATGGGATGAAGAAAAACCGAGAAACACAAAAACGAGCCAAATTTCAAGTTTCCTCAAAAAATTCAAACCGTTTTGTTTTTGTTGCACTTGCACTTTTGTTCAATTCCTTTGTATATAGTTTGAACACAGGGAAAATGTATTTACAGCTCAAATTTTGACTTGCACATTTTCTTTTCTTTTGAAGTGAATAGAGAGTCAGTGAATGCATATTTATATTCAACGTTTGTATCGTCTCTTTTCATGTGCAGAAATATGGTTTCATGTTTCATGTATATTTTTGCTCCAGACTCAGACAGACACAGACAGATAGAATTCATTAGCGTTGAACTAAACGGGCTGGGCATTGTACGATACAATTCTACACGGATGAATGGAGACTCTTCTCCTCATCTCAATATCTGTATTCATAACACTGGTAATACAATACGGAGAGTCTGGAGTAGTTTCCCATTATATCTGTACACTGAACAATCCAAAAGGTGTTCCGATTTTCCAAAGAGTTTTTTGATACAGGTATATGAAATATTATATTTTGTATATACGGAGCTCACGGGCAAAATGGTAAAATTACAGAAGTACGATATAAATACAGATATTTAGAAGTCGGGGCAACTGCAAGAGGAGGAAAGGAAATCCGAATGGGGTATTGTTCGTTGCTCACGGACTTTCTTCCTTCGACTCTTATGCATACGACGCTGTATATGTTTTATCCGTTGTTCTCATTTTCATTCTACGATATATATCTTAGTTCCAGAGTTCCAGTTTCCTCGTGAGCTTTCTCGACTTCCTCCATTTTCTATATATGTATATGTACACATAACGAGAATTCCAATTGAGAGGAGCCCTGGCAGATATCCTTATATATCATAACTTTCTAGGTGACAACACAGAGGTTCTTGGTTTGGTTCTTCCAAATTTCTCTTGCCTTCTCCTTCTCTCCATCTTAAATCCCCGATTCGGATTCGGGTAGAGTTCCAGAGTACAAGCTCGACTAACTCTCACGGACAATATAAATTCAATCTAGAATCTACAGGCATCTCTTTCTCTCTCTCTCTCTCTCTCTCTCTTTCATTCCCCCCACTTCTCTCTCTCTCTTTCATTCATCGTCAAAATTCAACTTGAGTTCAGTTCCAGCAGTATATAGCAACGGCAGAAGCACGGCATCACAACTTGACATTTCGGATTTGAATGAGGACTCGATTCTCGAGTCGACGTCGACATCCACACATTCAACATTCAACAGTTGTGTGTGTCCTATATATATTTTCAATCAGTCTGGATCTGGATTCTCAATTGTACAGCTAAATATTATATTATACCATATTCCACCATAATTAGTACACGTTATTCCGTGAGAGAGGAAAAAGTGTAGTTACAATTCAAATTTTCTATACAATTCTACACAACATACACATTTTTGACCGCTGGACTGTCACGTCACCATACCATAAGATAATTGCAATTGCAAAAAATAGGACTTACCGCTCTCGGTTGAAATTTTTAATTAAAAAGTCTTAATTGTCCCCGGATTTTTGTACAATTAACTCGGACGAGTTTGTTTAAAATTTAACGATTAAGGTAAGTCCCGACTTTTATTTACAATTCACAATATTTCACGCTTAATTTTCGAGTATAGCGTTTCATTAAATTACATTTCTTGTTCAGCTATTCTTTGATTTATTTTGTCGTTTTTCGTGAGATTTGAGTGGAAATGATTGGAAACGCGCTGACATTTTTGGTGAGGGAAATTGAATTAATCGATTGGAGATATTTTGCATATATATATAGGAATCAAAAAATGTTGTCCGTCTCCTTTTTTCACTAGTTTTTTTTGGTCATAAACTCTTTTGTTTCTACTGTATTGTGGCTTGTGGCTGATGATTGCGAGTAAAATTGCGAGACTATAGGAAAAGCTGAAGGTGGAGGAGATGGCGAATTTGTAAGGCGAATCCCGAGGGGAAATACAAAACGTTTCAATATATATAGAGATTTTGCGAGATGTGAGTTTTGTGAGGAGGAAACATTGATAATCGCATCATCACTCTCTCGTCAACAGTCAAATTTATAAATTCTTGAATTCTCCCAGCTCAAAATGTTTGTACATTGTTATAGAATACATTTCACATAGCATATAGGGAACGAGAGGAAAGAAAAAGGAAATGTGAGGGTTCTGGTTCTGAGACTGTGAGTTTTTTTCTTTTCCTTTGGGTATTTTACCCATGAATTTGATTCCAAGGAAAACAAAATGTGTGGAAAATCTGATACTATTCCGTTGTGAGTTGTGACGAGTCATTTAGTTAGTCAGAACCAGGACAAAACGATGAAGACCAAAGAGCTAATTTTAAAATCCAATTACCAAGTATACAAAACTGTCAGTTTCCATGATATATGTTGCTGGAATTTGTTGAGAGCATCTTTTGCGATTTCAACGACAATTTTTGTTCATTGAAAACTGTGTACAGAAAATAACACATCATTTGTCTGGACGCTAAATCAGCTAAATGTAAATAATGTAAATATTTAATACATAAAGAACTTCCGTCTCTTCCGAATTTCAAATCCAATCACTTGAAAGTCAAAAGACGTCAACGCGGTCAAACGTTGTCATTTTTGTAGGGATTTCGTCAGAGGAAACAAATACAGTCAAACTTGAAAATGAAGTGATTTTGCATATTCGTCACGGATATGCACGGATATTTACCGCAATTTACAATTTACCAAAATGACTAAATGACTCACTCGTTTAAAAGAACAAATAAAGTGGGAGACTGTGTAGAAACATTGAGAATCGTGTCTCTGACACGTGTACAAAATATGTGGGTCTAGTTCTAGTTTTAATTCTACTTAAACAGGAAACTACACACACATTGAATTTCCTTTACATAACAATAAAAACACGCAATGTCCTCCAAAAAATATTGACTATCGCCATATATAAGGAAAAAGCAATGTATTTTGATACGCATACAAAATATACAAAAGTCTACACAAATCATAAAGTCCACCTAAAATATTAAAACATGCAAATATACAAATACTAAATACCAATGCCACAAAAACTCAACTGTGGATTCTTCTAAAAGTCTCAAGGTAAACAACTTTCCCTTGAATTGTTATTCATGAATGATGAAATGAAGCGTAAAAAAATAAAGACAGATTCTATATCGTTGATTAATCTTCCACATTAAATTAAACGAGTATTGTTGTCCACATATTTGTCATGTGTATCATTTCTATCAATATTTCTAACTCCAACCCGAAACTCAACTCAAACTTTCATTCACCTCAAACCTTTGTCAAATTCATGAGGCCCCAAAAACGTGTGGAAAAGTAAAAGAAAAGTTTTATCCTCAAGCCTCAATGATTTTGTCCATACTCCAATTCCAATTCCAATGTGTATTTACTCCCAGTGGGTTCATTTCATAATTGAATGGTTTCAGAGGGAGTAACTCAAGACGAAAGAGAATCTTCATATTCTTTCCCACAACCAGAACCAGAACCAGAACCAGAACAGCCAAGGAAATGAAATAATAATTGAAAATACAAAATACTGATCAAATATATGGGTTAGGAGTTTGAATTTGAATTTGAGTTGGCTAAATGTGAACATGCACAAAAATATGCAGGGCAGTTGAATTGAGACATTCCACCCAGTTGAAGACCCCAAAAGCAAAAGCCCAAACCCAAAACCAAAACCCCGAATATCTCATCCCCCAGTTATCCAGTTATTACGGAGAAAATGAGGCTGAGTTCATGTTTCCAGGGCGTATGCATGGAATATTACAAGAGCCACAAAGCCAAAGACCAAAGAGAGAGAGAGAGAAAGAGAGAGAAAGAGAGAGAGAAAATTAAAAGCGTCAGGAACATTTCTCCTTTCACCGTGTCGATGTGGATGTCGACTTTTGATTCACACACAATTGAATTCGAGTGTCTTCTCTCTTCTTCTTCTTCTTCTTCTTCTTCTTCTCACTCTCGATTCACATTCTCCATCCTCCATCCCCGCAATACGTAATACAACAATTCACCAATATGCATGATGACTCTGGAACGAACGGAGGTAGAGAAACTGAGAAGCTGAGTGAGAAACGGTAAAAATAGAGCATGGGAAATGTTAAATGGTGGAAAAGTCAAGTAGACTGAAGAGAATTGCTAGAGAGAGAGCGAGAGCGAGAGAGAGAAAGAGAGAAAGAGAGAATTTTGGTTGTAGGTGCGGATGACAAGGAGGAACTCGAAAGTCGAAAGTAGAGAACTAGAATGCAGAGGAGAATCCAAAGATATCTTGACCGAAATGCCAACACGTCCTCTCATTTCATTTCCTTCAATGAAAATTTCATCTCGTCCTTCCACTGGCATCTTCACAATTTCCCCCAATCCTCCGCACACACACACACACAAAACACATCAAATATGAAATATATGAATGTGTATAGGTATGATGTATAGGAATAGTCAACCTGGTTTCTCGTTTCTCGTTTCATATCGTGTTCGTGTGATATGTGTACATGAATTATTTTATTTAATAATAGTGGGGAGAGAGAGAGAGAGAGAGAGAGAGTAGGAGTCAACTATCAAGTTGAGAGAATGAGATGATGATTGCATCGCCCCATTATATTAGCAGTTGTAAAGTCATATATACAGATAGATAAAATAGTTAAGCAATAGAGACTCCAGAGACTGGAGTTTGAATGTTTTGTTCATGGAAAAACTATGTGAACTCGGTACTTTGTACTATGTACATGAATTGTGACTGCAGAATTTATATAGAAAGCATCTCGATTGCGAGTTGAGTTTTAAGTTGAGTAGTTGAGTTGAGTCGGTGGTAATCAGAATTGTGGAACGATTAATGGACTAAAAATACATATAAACGTCTTCACATTTCATTCATTTTCATTTGGAATGAGAAAGGGAAAATATCTGTACTCTAGGTAATATATATTATACTATCTGTAATAAGGAGAAGATGAAGAGAGAGCCAAAAAACGTCGTCTCCTTTAACTCGGCTCACCCACATCACATACGAACACAAAAGCCCCGTAATCATTTTATCGTTGCTGTTTTGCTGTTTTGCCCAGTTTGTATTGATCACAGGATCATCAAAAACCAAATTCCAAATCATCAAACCGCAACAAAGGCAACAACAACAACAACAGGAAACAGTCAAAAACTCTAAACTCTAAAGACTTGAGAATGAAACGTTGACGTAATTCAGATTCTAATTCCAAATGTTTGACTTTGAATTCTACTACAGAAAATGTTTGTAAGCATATACAAATTTACTAATTTGAAATTAGAAACCAATTGAAAAATGGCAAATATACATATTTTAAATACAACAAGAAATACAGAGAAAGAGGTCAGGGAAATTCTGAACAAAAAAAAAAGTGTTTATTTGAGGTTTTTCCTTTCCCATTCGACCGTGGTTCATGTGGTTTCCCATTTTAATTACCCACACAGTGTACATTTTTCTATACTCTCTCTCTGCTCTATATCCGCGTCACAAATGGCAAATCCCAACACAAATATACAAATTACAAATGTATGCAAAAATAAATGAGATGGGCCAAATTGAATCAGTCATATATTTCCGTCAATACAGGAGTGTGAATATCAGTTTATTATTATTATTATTGTTCACCGTCCGGTCCATGGTGAATTCCCATTGATAATTGAGTGCTTGTAACTGTACAGCTACAGTTAAATTATTTCTCATTTATACATCCATGTAAAATTTAAATATTTTATTGCCATAGTGTTGCTCTATTTCAAATAGACTATTTGGGAACAAGTTGGATTTAATTTCATTATTTCATTATCACTTTTGCCTATAAACAAAAGAAAACATACATTTGGAATTTTGAATTTTGTGTGATGAAATCAAATTAAATTGCAAATGATTCATTTAATTGTGTGTGTTTGATTTTAAAAACATGTTTAAAGTTGAATTTAATTAACTTGATTTGATTTCAGATCGAGTGTGTAGTACTGTAAATTGAGTGAGGAGTTAAGAGAGAAGATAAGAGAGAGAGTGTCAAAGAAAAAAATGGACTCTGTGGAATTCCGTAAGAGAGGACGAGAATTGATTGACTATGTAGCCAACTATTTGGAGACAATTGAGAAACGACGAGTCACGCCCAATATTGAGCCAGGATATTTAAAGGAATTGATCCCACTCGAAGCACCCGAGAATCCAGAGTCATGGGATCAAATCATGAAAGACGTGGAGGACAAAATCATGATCGGGGTAATTAACTCAACTCTCAACTCATCCCTTAATTTCCCATGCAAATATGTATAAATAAATGACAACGTTGTGGTTTTGTGATTTTGTGATTAAAATATATACAAAAAATGTTATTTATTGATGTTAGATGACACATTGGTCGCATCCAAGATTTCATGCCTATTTCCCATCTGGGAATTCCTATCCATCTATTTTGGCTGATATACTTGGGGATGCAATCGGTTGTATAGGATTTTCATGGGCGGCTGGACCTGCCTGTACAGAATTAGAAACAATTGTACTCGATTGGTTCGGTCAAATGATGGGTTTACCTCCAGATTTCCTCGCTTTCACAGAGAATGGGAAAGGTGGTGGTGTGATTCAGGTGGAAATCATGACACACAAAAATCACACATATTTCTTCATTTATCCCAATAAAAATAAATGAAGATTTTCTACTATATATCGTTTGTTAAGTTCACAAACGAACTATAATTATTTTCCTTAATTTCGTTGACCTGCTCCAAAAGTCAAATGGCTCAAGATGGGTCTTTGGGTCCGGAGACATTATTGTCGGCCATGACCTTTTCTGTCACCCTGACTTTATTCAGAATCTTACCCACAAAGACGGACGCAGTAGTCGCATTTCCGCAAATTAAGGAAAATCGTTATAGTTCGTTTGTGAACTTAACAGACGATATAGTCTAACGTTTTCTATGTTTAATTTTGCTGTGTGTAGACGAGTGCCAGCGAGTGTGTTCTCGTCTCGCTGTTGGCAGCCCGAGCTCAAGCAATTAAAAAATTGAAAATCCAATATCCAAATGAGGAGGAAGGTTTCCTCTTGTCCAAACTCATGGCTTATTGTTCCAAGGAAGCTCACTCCTGTCTGGAGAAGGGTGCCATGATCTCCTTTGTCAAACTCAGAATCCTGGAACCTGATGAGCATTTTAGTCTTCGCGGCGCCACCCTTCGGAAGGTAACCAAAAAAAAAAAAACAATAACAAGCCTCCTCGGAAACTTTCCGGGGAACTTTCATATTTCCCAGCAATCTTCCCTGGAAAGTTTCCCTTGCAACAACAAAAATGAATTCCCACTTTCATACAATACACATGCACATGTGTAAATGTACTGCAACTGCAAAACTGTAAAATCTGCATGATTCTCTCTTAATTTGCTTCTAAATGGATGTGATATGATAAATAATGATGAATTCTTCCATTTTCCATTTCCACAGGCAATAGAGGAAGACGTGAAGAATGGTCTACTACCATTTTTCGTCTCACTCACTGTGGGCACAACATCCTGTTGCTCTGTGGACAATATAAAAGAGATTGGGCCCATCTGTGAAGAATATGATGCCTGGCTTCATGTTAGACATTGTATAAAATCTTATATAGTCTCACCACAATTAATTAATTCCTCCAGTCCTCTCTCAATCCCTCATATTTAAAAAAAATTAATTAATTAACCTTATGATATGAAGTAAAAAGAATAGTTTGTGGACTCGAATTTAAAATTAAATTATTTTGACAAAACTCAAAAAAAAAAAAAAACATGTGGATTTTCTGTGTGGAAAACAGGTGGATGCTGCCTACGCCGGTTCTGCGATGATCTGCCCAGAATTCCGACACATGTTCGAAGGGATTGAGGTAAGGAAAATTGAAGATGTGTTTCCTTATGGTTGTAGACAAGTTTGCCGACTGCATGTACACATATACGAATACAACTGCCTACAGTCTTCTTCTTCTTTTCTATACGCTACACGCATAGAAACATTAGAAACACAGGCAGTTTTGTGTATGTACATGCATGTAAAGTTACATATGGCTCCACATACTGTGCAAATGTAAATGTGTTGTGTGTATGTGAACGTGAATGTGAATGCAAAACGGTGCTTTTGCCTTTGCTGTGTGTCTTTGAACTTTCTTAACTGAACTCCCAACTTTTTTTTTATACAATGGATTTTTTTCCTGTTCCTTTTTACCTACGACAAAATTGCGTAGAGGATTTTTTTTTGCATTCACATTCTCGTCCATGTACTCGAGGAAAACCTACGACAGACTGTTTTTTTATTTCCTCGCACTTTTTTTTTATATCACGCTTAATTCTGATGCCTACGACACTCATTTTTTTCCTCATTTTTTTTTCTTGCACTTGATTCCATTGAATGTGAACAACTTGGCAAGTCCAAGTTCCGTTTGATGAGCAACTAGAAATACTCGCAACACTGTTTCGCATGTTTTGAACATGCGTTGAACGTTCATGTACGTACATAATCCATTGGATTTGGATTTTAATAATTTAAATATGTACCAGCCGTCAAGAGAGTCTGCCGGAGGTTGTTTTCATTTATATGTGTGTAATGATAAAAAAATATGTACGGATGACTTTTTCTATTGCAGAAAGCCAGCTCACTCAATACCAACACAAACAAATGGATGCTCGTCAATTTCGATTGCAGTTGCATGTGGTAATTTATTCATTTAATCGATGCTTTATTAATTCAATATTTTCTAATGAAATGTACGACGGATTTTTACACGTTTTTTTTTTTGTCATTTTTCTCCTTTTTGAAGGGTTAAAGATCGTTTCAAGTTAACTCAAGCTTTAACGGTGGATCCGCTCTATTTGAAACACAATTTTGATCAGAAAAGCATTGACTATCGGGTAAACAAATTACACATGAAAATCTTTTGCAGTTTCTTAATTATCGGTTTCGGTTTCGGTATTTCGGGTTCTCGGTGTCTTCAAGTTTGTAAGAAAAAACCTCGACAGATGGCAATGAAGAGATTCAAAATCCAACTGTGTGTTTTATTCTCGAAACTCGAACGTTTTTTGCAATGATTTATGTCACATTCTGATTTCCGGCTCGAGTGTTTGATTTTGTGATATGAGATATGTGATACGGTTAAAATGATATGAACGGCTTTCCCGTTATTTTTTCTCTGTATACTCTTCAAATTCTTATTTTGTTTTTGTACACCGGAAATAACAAGCTATCGATTTCATTGATTTGTGGATTCCACTCTCAATTTATCTTTAAACTTTCAGCGAAACCTCTCTGCAAACTCTGAATAATTTTCCAAGCAACGACTTTTAATGCATATGAGCATTTTAGGGATGGAAAGATTGTAAAAAGATTGTAAATTATGAGAAATTCTTAATGTTTGCCTAATTTTTTTTTGATTTTTTTTTGTGTTCAATTTAGCACTGGGGAGTTCCACTAAGTCGTCGATTCCGTTCTCTCAAATTATGGTTCGTCATTAGAATGTATGGAGTTGAAGGTCTACGGAAATACATTCGAGAGCACTGTCGACTCGCCAAGATTTTCGAGTCTCACGTCCATAAAGATGAACGTTTTCAAGTCATGAACAAAGTCCAGGTATGATTTCCAGAACACAACGAAAAAAACCATATAAAAAACATTTTACACATAGCCATTTAAGAAGTGACGTCATATCTATCAGAATTCGGAATTCAGTGTGTGTATAGAAAATAAAAATAAAAGTAGGTAAGGAATGAAACGATAGAAATTGCGTGTGTGTAAATAAGAGAGAAATACTTATAGAGAGACGATAAATCAATAGAAGAAATTCAGTTGTCAGTACCAGAGAACCGAACCACGTCATTGACAACAGCCACAAATAGTTATGTCAATTCTTGTCCCTTCTTCTTCTGTCCACAAAACATAACTCTCCCTCTCTCTCTCTCTCTCTCTCTACAGACATGGCTACAACCATTCACCATAAAAAAAAACTCCCGGGTAGTTACTTTATTTTCTCCCCACTCGACTCTCAATGTTCTAGAATCTAGAATCTAGAGTTTGGAGTTTCGGAATGAAATGTAAAATTTTCTTCTCCCCTCCATGAAAAAAGATGGATTAATCAAGTTTTCATTTAGTGTGTGACCATCAATTCCGTATATCGACCTGTAATTTTCATAGAGACAGTTAAATTGTTGATTCCAAAAACAAAAAAAAAACATTCATCTGTATTTTTGAAAGTCTAAATGTCTTTTTAGCTTTTGAAACTGTCAAAGTAGTTGGATTTTTCAATTTTAGACTGCATTTTACGAGAACGATAGAACGATAGAACGACAATGACAACGAGCAAAGCGCTTTGGAATCGCAAACGTATCTGTATATCTGTGGTTGTCATGTGGACTTGATATTTTGGATTGAGAATTGAGAATTGAGAACTGAGAACTGACGATGAGTGAAGAAGAACTTGAGATTTCAGTTAGTTTGCGAGATTGAAGATTGAGACATTGACGCTGATAAAGTTGGATCCAGATTCCAGATCCTTCTTACTTTTTCTTCTTCTTCGTATCCTTTCGATTTCCAATCCAAACCCAACTTTGACTCTCTCTCCACATCAAATATCAAATATCAAATATCAAATATCAATCAAAAACATATATACGATATAAATATATAGAATTTACACATCAGGAACGATTCCTCAGTATTCCTAGTAGTAGTATTCCGTAACAATAGAAAAATAGAGCAAGAAAAGCAAAAGACTCACTAGTTTGTGTTTGTATATATACATACAAAAAAAAACTACATATTTTCTAAAAAGGGAAGCTTTCAAAATTCGAATGCACACTTTATGACTTTCCCTCTTTCTCTCTCTCTCTCTTCCTCTCTTCCACTTTCCTTCGCCTTTTTTCATCGACATAAATCATAAATGATGTATATCCATCTCCTTCTCATCCTACACAAATACACAGACACACACATCTCTTACGATCCCAGCACTTTCCTGTCTGTCTCCCATTCTCATCCCAAGTCACTTCCACTTACAGCCTTACACACTTGCTTTTTTTACACTTCTCTCTCTCTCTCGTTTGATGAAATATCGGGTATGAGGAATTCTTTTCATTTCCCTTCTCGTTCTACATTTTTTTAGGTCATTCACACGGCCTTAAATGAAATTACAGATACATTTGCAAATACATCACTCCACACATGTCTACAGAAAATGTCTTTCAGAAATGAATGAAATGGATTTATAGTCAGGAAATATTGTGTCATTGTGATTGTGATTGTGGGTATTATTTATTTATTGATTGACAGATGGGTTTAGTTTGTTTCCGAATGAAAGGATCAAATGGTTTGAATCAGAAATTGTTGTCGCTGATCAATGCAAGTGGGAGACTTCACATGGTCCCAGCCTCCCTCAACGACAAGTACGTGATCCGGTTTTGTGTGTGTCGAGAGACGGCCAATGAAGCGGACATGGGTACAAAAACTGAAAAACTAAAAAAAAAAACTAAACTAATTTATAAATAATTAGCGATTTTACATATTGAATTAAATTTGTTGGAAATTGTGGAGTGTTGAATTGTGGAATTGGATATTTTTGTTTTGTGTGTCTATACACAACACAGACTACGCTTGGAATGTGATCAAAGAGTATGCAGAGGACGTATTGAAATTGTACAAGGATGAGGAGGCTCAGGTAGGTTCCTCCCCACCACTTTCCCCAGTCTCGATCACTCCCACCCCATCCGAGGCTCGTCGACCAAGTAAAGAGACAGAGGATTTGTATAATGAATTGACATTCAATAAACGACGGAATACGTTGGCTCGCCAAACGTCTATTATCACGGAGGTGATTGGGCGGGCATCCTTTGACTTGACGGATGAGGGGGAACTCGCACCCCGCTCTCGTCGTGGCTCACTTTTCCCTGTCTCTTGTTTTGTCGATGATTTCAATACTTCCTCATCCTCATCTCCAAGTCGAAGTCGGAGTGGGAGTTTATATTTACAAAATGGTCCCACTTCCCTTCTCTCACTCGGTGGAGTGTGTGAGGAGGAACATAAAGAAGATGACGAAGAAGATGAGGATGAGGAGAAAAAGAAGGAGAAGGAGAAAGAGAAAGATCAGAATACATCTGAACAATGAATGAATTCCATTCCATTTTAACTTGATTTTTTTTGTTAACAATTTTATTTAATTATTATATTCCATTTCTTTTGTAGCTTATAAGTTTACTAATTTTACTTTGTGAATTTATTTTAAATCTTGTATAGATTTCACACTTTTTTTTTGCACGATTGTCTAATTTAATTTAATTTTAATTTAAATTTAATTACACTTTTAATTTACCAAAAATTAGATGAGCGTTTCAATACGAGGCTCAAATGCGAGAAAATCCTGATTTGTTTCCTTATCCTGTGTTCCTGCAGTTCCTGCAGTTCCTTTTTGACTCCCTCAATCCTTTTTCTTTCTCTTTTTTTTTAAAAAAAAATTTGATTGATTATACAAAACTATTTAATTAAGGTTTTTTGTACAATTTATTAAAAGTTGAGCTTCTAAAACAAAAAAAACTGAATTCATTGCCTAAATATGGTATTACAATTTTGAGGAAAATGATACAAAAGACACAGAGTATGAGAATTTCTCTGGTGTGAACAGTAGTTTTTCAAAATTCATTTCAATTTCATTTCTTGAATGTACATATTATTATAAATAATATAATTGCATGTAATTTTATTAATTAAATCTCAATTAAAAAAAATGACGTTCTGTGCGTCTTCTCCTTATAAGTTTGTTTGGTTTTATTTTCGGATTTCAGTTGTTTTTGCATGTCGTAAGCATATAAAAATAAAATTGCATGAGAATTTTTGTACATGTGCGGTAAAAAAAGACTGGAAATACTGAAAATCAATGGATTTTCTTGAGAAAAAAAATGTGGAAACTATATTGAAGAGTTGACGAATGATGATTTTCTGATGTGGCTATACATGTGAAATTGAAAGAATTATGAGAGTTATGAATCAAATGGGTTTTGTGTGTGTTTGTGTTTGTCTGTGTGGAAATGACAGAATGAGAAAGTTCAGAAGGAAATTGAAGAAGCGGAATCACAAGAGAAAATTGCTGAGTTGGAAGAAAAGAGGAAAGCGGATCTCAAATACAAACGATCGTTCTTTGTCAGAATGGTGAGTTTTCCTTCTATGTACATAAGTATACTTGTTCTTCCTATATTCTCTAAAATGAGAAGGACATTTGAGATGAGTCAAAATTTCCTGGTAAATTTTACACAACACACATCATCATCATCATACAAAATTTTGTGTTTCCTTTTCTCTGTATTTCAGGTAAGTGACCCGAAAATCTACAATCCAAAGATTGTCAAAGCACAATCACGCTATCCAGCACCAATAAAAGCTGTGAAAGCATCATCTGCCCAACCAACGGCAGCTCCTCAACACTCACCAGATCCAGAGTTTGATCAGGATGACCACGTTGCTGGATTTTCAAATAAAGTCCAATCACAAAATCCAAGTCCCATGTAAGTCCCATCCACACACAAATATTTAAATTAACTGAAGAAATCAGGTCAAAATACTTCCGTCATCTCACAATTATTATTATTCCGAATTTGAAATATTCGGATCCATTACTATGTAAAAACAGGTCAGAAAGATAATGAAGCCATAATATCATGTAGATTTCCATCACATTTTTTGACTTGTGATTTATTTAGGATTTTTCCATTTGGTTATGCCAATTCTCGAAATTCTCAGTATATGTATAAAGAGACTCAAAAAAGCCCATTTGCTTTCCCTTTTGTGGAAAGGGAAAAATCCAAGAATCCGAGTCTTTTGCCTTTCCCCTCTTTTTTTACAAGAATATATCGTTTAGCTTTTATCTTTTATATGGTTTAATCGATAGTCAAACAATAAATCAGGAGTCCTTTCCCTTTCCATTTTCGCTCATCATCACACTTCCAAGTTCTAAAGAATTGAGAGAGAGAGAGTCAAGTGAGGTGTTCATAATATTATTATGTGTATTAATATAATTTTCTCTCTCTCTCTCTCTCTCACATTGCTATTACATTACTCTATTACTATTACAGATCCTCTTGGATTAGTTGGCCCTTAGCATTTATGCTCCAAGAAGTCGTGGATGAAGCGGTCCACAGTGAAGTTCCATTCAGGTACATTTTATTTCCCCATTCAATATATGTACATATATATATTATTACAATAATGCGTCTGAAGATATACCTATATATATATATTCTTATTCTATTTATAGCAATAGCCATAGCCATAGCCATCAGATTCAGATATTTAACAATAAAATATATTCACACTTGACACTGTTTTTTTCATAGCCATTTGGTTTTTGGAATTTGGAATTTGAATCCCAAATTCCCCTGCTATTCTCTTTCCCCTATTATTCTTCTGTATATCAGCTCAATCTTCCTCGTTTTCTCCTTTTCCCTTCCCCCATAAAATCTCCAAAATCCAAAAGCAAAAGGGGATTTCTCTTTTCTCAACTCAAATTCAACGCAAAATCCTGATTCAGACTATAAAGCTCGACCACACAAAACACTATACTATACATAAATTATGTACAGTTGTATATTACCATTACGGTTATTCGTGACTCTTGCAGAATGTATGTATGTATGTAGAATGTCCAATTTCCAATTTCCAAAATTTCCAATAGAAAATGTGTAAAAGCCGAATCCATATCTGATCTTATGCACGTCTGATTTCCGATCGAATGCCAAGTCCAAACTCCTGTGTGTTTTTTTATTGTATACTTTTGCCCTGTGACATTTAAATTTGTATTTGCTATTTGCTTCCAATTAATTGATTTCGGGATTTTGGCATTTTGGGGATGTGGAAGTGAAAGTGGAAATGGGAAATATCTCTATGTACATCTTCATTGAGAGACATTGTGAATTTCACATGGAGTCATGTGTGGCCCAAATCCCAAATCAAAGCACCAAGTTTTATATACAAGAATACAAGACGAATTTACAATCAGAACTTTGTATTCACGTACAGAAGTATAGAAGGATGCCCATTGTACATTGTATTGTATCGTACATGGCTATAATGAATCTCATGGAATTGTGTGTAAGTGTGGGTGGGGTGGGTGAGGGGGAAATGGGTCTTCTTTGAACAATTATTCGGGCACGTTCCATGAGATCACGTCTCGGCTGTCAAGTCCTTTGTCCGCTATACAAATATATATGTATAGATATACACTTACACTCTCACTCGTTGTAAATTTATTTCTAAACTGAAGAAACTAAAATGTAAATATAGGAGAGAGGAAATCGTGTAAATCCTTTTTCTTATCGTAGTAGACAAACTCCATTTCCACTGTGTGCTTTGACCATAAGCCATAAACGTTATTTATTATTTATATTCACGGCCAATTCCCAGAAACTAAATTCGAATTTGAAATGAAGGAAGAGGAAAAAGGAAAACAAACCGTTTGTTTTCACATTTTCAAAATAAGTAGATTCAGCTCAAAACTCACTGCAAAAAAAACTTCAACTGGTTGGGATTTAGACATTTTCGTTTTTTTTTTTTTTTGTTATATCTGTAAATATGAGAAAAATATTCAGATTTCTACGATATTTGAGGGAAAAAACTTTGGTTCTTTCATTTCCTCATTTCCGTCAAAAGTCAAATCCGCTTTCTTGGCCAGCGTTCACATTTCACGTTACTCAGATTCTACGGGGAGATTCGGAAATCGGAAGTTAAAAAAAAAAAGTCAAAGTCAGTAAGAAAAAAGACTCAAGTTTGTGAATTTGAAAGCTATAGCCAAAAACTCTGTGGATGTCTAGAGTTTTTTTTCTATACGATTTGATGAGGGCATAGTTTCTACGTTTTTATAGCATATCATGTGAAAGAATGTATGGATGGAAAATAAATCCTTTTTGGTTAAACTTCCGAAATCCTCAATGAAAATGTAAAATTTCCCCTGGAGAATTGAAAATTTTTGAAAACGTGAAGAATAAGTTTTTTTTGCCACTGGTGGTTCCAGAAACCAAAGTCCAAAATCCGGATTTTCATGTATGTTCAAAAAAAAAGAAGAAAGTTGTGATAGAGGAACAGGAAATGAAAAATGATAAAAAAAAAGTAGTGGCTAGTAGAAGACTTGAAAGATAGAGAGAGAGAATTTAATATATCGTATATTATGTGTATGCATAATCCTATGTTGGAATCTTTTTTGCTGCCTTTTCTTCTGGCTCTTCTTCGTCTTCCTTGTGGGATTTGAAATCCACACGTCCACACGCACACACAAATAAAAAGATTTCGGAACTGGGAGTCAACTTTGACAATAAAACCCGGATCGGGTGGTGGTGGGTCATCGACGGGGAAAACTTCACCCGAAAACGGTGACAACAATCTTCGACCTCTCAGTCCAAATCCCAGACGGAGAAGTAAAAGTCCTCTCCCAAGTTCGTCACCCAAGAAAACTCCAACTAAATCCAAATCCCCAACTTTATTCCTTGATGCTCCAAATCGAGGAAATTAAAATTAAATATTATACAATCACATTACATTTCAAATACTCAATTTTGCTTCAGTTTTAATGTGTACAAAATTTTAGAGATTTAAATTTAAATGTTAGATATGAATATATAAACTGTGTTGCTGGATAAAATGTGTAGAATCAAAATCCAACTCGAGATTTTGAATAATCGGTACTTGAGCTGGCCGTGTACTAAACTTAATGATTAATTAGTCAACTAAATACAACATTTTTTTAACCGAGTTATAAACACACTTATGAAAAAATTATATTGAATGTTGAACATTAAACTTGTGATGTTTTATGAAGGTTCTTGATGAAGCTTCCGCTTTATAGATCAACTGAAAGATCTGCATATTAAAATTAACCTATATAAAAATGTGGTGCTGTTATATACATGTGATAGAAATCCCAACAAGAATCTTTTGTTTTTTGTTCTGTATAACCTTTAAACGGAATGATAATAATTATTGCTATTGTAATTAAGCCATGGTGGAAATAAATATACTCGTATGAGTGACGAGGTAATTATGCTGTAAATAAATAAAGGATAATAACAAAAAAAAAAAACAACTGACAAAATCTCGACGTTCCTCAACATTTTCTTACTCCTATAACTATGATTTCACTATTATTGAATTATTGTTTACAGAATTGGAACAAAATAAATAAATAATAAAGATGTAAAGTGTAATTATGACGAAGCCTTCAAGAAAGCCGGATACTGATGATGTTTTAGCTTTGGAATAAAACGAGTATACAAATGGGGCGACAATGATAAATGAGAATGTTTTTTTGATTTCTATAGAATTTGGTTTTCCCCACACACAAGAATCGGAGAATTTCTCTCTCGCGTACAAGTGAAAGCTCGTAAAAACGACTATGAGTTGCTCCTAATGACTCTCACCATTTTCATTTGATATCCATTCATGATCTCAAGATGAGATAAATAGTCAAGAAAACCATCAATTTCATCGTCATTAAGCCGTACCATAAATCCATTCAATAATTATTCTACTACTCTATAAAAAATGTTTTATAGTCAAAGAAAGAATCATTAGCTAATGCCATCGTTCCTTTATTTTTAGTTCTCTAATCACAAGTAGTCTATCAAGATCCGCTTACTCTACAATCATTAGTACTCAAATACATCAAAATTATTGATATTAACTGTCGATGCAAAATAAATCAGGACATTCTCACAGCACAGTTGTTTAATTTCTTTTTGTCAATTTCTCAATTTTAATTTGAATATTCCATTTCATACGTTGAAATTCAATAATATTTAGTAGTAGTAATAATAATAATAATAACATAATATTTCTTATACACACTACTTTCTCCTACATATAATTTTTTTTAGATATTTTACACATTTTAATTTTATATCATAGAATATGTATTTCTCATTATATATACTATTAGTAATATTTGGTGTGTCACTGTATATTTCCTGTGTTCAGATATTAATTTTTATAAACTAGATTCCCATATGATTTTGATAATAAAGTCGATGAGTTTATAGACTTTATAAGCTTATACTTTGTGGAGTAGATAAATGCGGTGAGATTTTATTGGATTGGATTGTATAATAGCGTGGACAGGATAATCATTAGTACGTAATTACATTTGTTATCGTAATGATTTAATTATTTAGTTAATTTGCATTGTTGCTGGTCAATCACGCGGTTATTTTGTTATTTTGTCAGATACTGCGAGGACGTGGACTGAGAACTGATGAGAATGAGAGGCAACGTAATTAAAATTAAATTAGTAAATAAGCACCAAATGACATGATCGAAATCAAGTTCACAACTAAAATACAAGAAACTACAGACATAGTTAACATAATCATTATTACAAACTAATGAGTTAAAATAACAATCCTGACACTTAAAATGGTAATGTCCTCAGAGTTAAAGTTAAATGTGCAATACACGAGAGACAAAAAAGTCAGTAGTATAGTCACCAATGTAGTTGAACAAACCCAAAAACAAAACAGGATGATAAAAAATTGAAATGGTAAAGGAATTAACTTTAAATTGTAACATGATGAGATTAGTTAGACAGTACAAAGAACATATTATTATAGTAAATACATATTATATATAAAGTACTTTAAATGGCTTTCAATAAAACTTTTAAACGATATACTCTTTGATATCCCTTATCAACTTTCCAATACCAAGAGACAGACTTAATTCTTACACACACAAAAAAAAATGGCAAGCCAACAAATAACAACAAAAAAAAAATCATACTTTTTTTTTCAAAACAATTTATACACAACTCAAACCACAAAAACCCTCTAAACAAATTAAATTGTCACATTTCTTTTCTTTCCCATAAATGACTAGTAAAAGTCTGACGAAAAATCCCTCATATTTTCTCCCACCTTTTACTTTACTTGACTAATAAAAACGAGATATATATATTTTTTTAAATATAGAATTTACAATACAAAAGCTATACAGTTTCATATAATAATAATAATTTACTCATGTATATCCAACGTACAAGAAACGTATTACATATAGCTCTTCGACGGATTCACAAATATACAGATACATGTTAATTTATTATTGCTCTTTGATGAAGAAAAACTCATATGTATAGGAGAAATAAAGATTGGTAAATACAGTGAGTATGTTCACAGTTACATTTTTATATATTTGTCAGTAATAAGTCATACATGATTGGTTTTTCCGATTTAGATTCTTTTTATTTATTTTGAATTTGAACTCTAGATAATGATTCAGTTTCCAGTTGTCATTATTATAACAGTACTAGTTAACTATAGCAGTACCAACTACTTTCTATCATAAATCTGTTACTAATATCTATTCATAATATCTCATTTACCATCTGAATTATGTACACGTACAACAATTAGATATTCGACAAGCTATATAGCGAGGTTTTGTGTCCCTTATATATTTCCTAGTACATGAAATGCTTTGAATTAGCAAAAAGTGAGACTTTTGGGAAGGTGAACGGTTAAAGCCGACACATGAAGTGCGCTTTATGTGCTATTTGATTTTTATAAAGTTTAATAATAATATCCTACTTACGAATTATAGTAAGAACAGTAGAGAGAATCACAAACTAAATTAATTATACACGCGCAATGACAAAGTTTATAATTATAATATCAGTAATCAATCATAATTTGTATCCAATTAGAAATTTGTCTATAAAGATAAATAATGGCTTCATATTTCAAGTTAAATTTAACATGTATTTACGTACATGAATTAATTATAAGACGCATATAGAATCTATAATAATATTATTATAGATTTATGTATAATATATTTCTCTCTTTTTTTTGCATTAGAAAAGGCACAATAAAATTACGTATCTTGTGTTTTGTGTTTATTTATATATTTATATATATATATATTTTGTAAACCGCTGGAAAATTGACATTTTAGTACTTGTTTTTATATTTTATAGGTATTATGTACGTGTGTAATTTTGTAATATTATGCGAATTTATATAGCTTATATGGCTTACGATCCTCGAAATCGAATGCACTATACAGCGAGTAGCAATTGACAATTTTAGCATTGTTTGTGTAGTGTTTTTTAGCAAAAATTGTAAGTTGCCAGGATGCAGCGTGAAATTTTTCATGAGCTTTTTTATGTAATCTGTACATCGTAGTTAATTGTTCGATTTTAATCATTTCTATATTCTATTAGTTATCATTAACATAATATTGCTTTCCTTGTAGCGTCCACCAGCTCATATATTTATAATATCTAATGTAGCATATAGCATTTGTCTTGTATAATATTTATTATGGCAATTCGTAGTTTTAGTTTAAGAATAATATAATTTTTTTTAAACACTCATCAATATTAGCTAGTAGCGCTCTTTCCTCTTTGCATTTAATATGTAATAATATTAAAATCTTAAGTACAATGATTAATAACAGTATGTATGCATAAAATATGGTTCCAGTTTCACTCTTCCCTTTATCATTATAGTAATATTTATGTAGTAATATAAATAAAACTATCTTTTTACATGGTATTTACACGCATTGTTCAAGAAATGGTTGGGGTTGTTGCCCTTGTCAGTAACAAACAAAAATAATAACAATGATAATAATAATAATTATGATAATAACAACTCTAGCATGTGGACTTAATATTATAGTAAATTATGTGTAATTGAAATATATAGTTGCAGTAGTGTTTCAGCATGTATATATATGGGTTTGGTAAAACTGTAGAATAAATAATAGTTAAATGCATCTTACGCGGATATCGCGATCGGTTTCATATCGGGACCAAGAGATTCAAGCGAAGCTTGCTGACTTTTCTTTTCTTCATATTAGTATTTCCTTTTGACTTCTTCGTGAGAAAAAAAACAATTCTAAATTGTAACGATTACACACTTTAAAAATCCTAGTTTTTGGACTGAGTATCCGCATACTGCACGATAGTCCGTTCTTTGTAGTAAATTTCCTCAGACTCCTTGTCACACAAAAGAAGAATGACACCTCCAAACAAGAATATGGATGCACCCTATATATAAAACAATACAAAATTTCACGACTTTAGTTATCATTTTTGTGTATGTACATACATCAACTGAGTCAAACATTTGAGTGCTATTGAAGACACTTGTCATGATAGTAATTACAAGTCAATTGTTGTATCGTTCATGCAGCATGAGCTTGTGCAAGGAATTATGTATCAAATAATTAAATACATATTTCGACTTTCATATATCACCGATATTGAAACAAACAACTATTGAAACTATACAACTCACCCAGCCAACGCCATACGCCCAGCCGAATTCCCAGAAGGGCTTCCTCGATCCATCCATGATTTGGGCGAAGCAAACAGGATAAACTACGAGAGCAACCAGGACGGTGACAACTGCAACAAGAAAAACAAAACACCAATGAATGATTAAAGTGGTGCTCCTGGAAAAAATTATTTACAGAAAAAGTTGAGAGTGATTATTTTCGAATTCGCTTTCAAACTTACGAGCAAGGGCCATGACATAAACTGCAATTCTGTAGTATTTGTATTTCTTATTAGGATCCCGGCATCTGAGTCCAAGGACCGTCAACATGGTCGCAAATACGTCTACCAATAAACTGACCACACAGAAAGCAGCTGCCACCAAAGTGTACGCTATACACAATACAAAATAAAATTCATGTTTATAAAATTTCAACAACAAAAAAACTGAAAAAACTATTCATTTTTCCCCCATGAACATGATTCAGGAATCCTATATTTTCATATCATTATGATTGTTCATCATGCATAATTCATTTCTCATACTCGCCGAGAAACCAGTTTAAAATGAAAATAATAGTGAAAACTATGTGTCATAAACGATAAACTGTAGAATACTATATACATTGTATCTGATTTCCTAACGTCCTCCAACGAGGATAATAATAATAGTGAGCTTTGAACTGGAAAATCTACAGCATATAATAAAAAGTTACGTATTGACTATTCTCTTACGGCTTTGAATTCATCGAACATCGATATCGTACATGGATAATTACATGATTCATTTTTGGGTTGTATACAAACCAAACTACAAAATCCGATATAATTTTTAATACACGCCATTTGAAGGAAAGGAAAAAAGTTTTCTTTGGTGCAACGTTCTCTCATATGTAGAAGATCTCATGAGAAAAAACTTTTCAACTAACTAAAATCCGAATGTATCCGATATGTGGACACACATTTAGCTTTTTTTCTTCTCGATATTGCTGGTTGGTCTTCTAATCGTAAGTTTACGTGTCACGAGTACAGAATAAACGACAACGACTGTACCAGTGTACATACATGTACACTAACTATACAGGACATATCCCCTCAAACAATGAAAATAAAGTGTGTACTACCAAAAAGAAAAACTTCAATATGCTCTAGTCTCCTTTTGTTTTCCATTTCAGAGTGTTTAGACAAAAAAAAGAAGAAGAGAAGAATGAGCAGTTTTACAGCGAGAAGAGAAGCCAGCGGCAAATGGTCTAATCTAAACTTGTCCGGATTGTTTTATATTCCCCAAGTGTTTTTCTTCCGCTTTTGACTGCCCTGTACTCTTTACTCTGTACAGCAACACTAAAGAGTCTTTAACTCCCCCCTCTCTTCACTCTTAAGTTTAAGTCTTGTTTATATGAATGACTTTTTGTTTCAATTTCCACCACATTCCCGTCCCTTGAGGAACAAAACTGTCTCTTGTCTATTGCTTTCATTTTGTACCCAGCAGCCCGCAACAACATCCATAAAATATATTGACAATTTGACAATAATAAACGTCTATGTGGACTTGTAACTTGAAATAAAAATAAATACTTTGAAATCTCAATGAAACGACTCTCATTCCCTCTTCACTGACAATTTGTTCAACGGGACCAATAAACAAAACGGTTTGTACAAATTAAAACAACTTGGAACTTCATTTCCTTGGACAAACAGGAATTCATCAGACGAACTATACATGCAATAATTTTATTTGTATGTATGAATGTGTATTATTTCTTACCCTGGACATTGAGGTCTATGCGATGACATCCCTCAACAGCTCGTGCTGGATCCGAGACAAAGGGAACCGTCGATTCCGTTTCATTCTTCCCCACACAGTAGACGAATAGTCCTGAAAATCATTCAAACAAGAAAAAAAACCACCACATTAAACATTAACTAAAAGTAATTACACGCCTTTTCTTCTTTACTCTCATTATACTCTCACAAATATATATAATATATATATATGTAAAATATAAAATGATTACAAAAAATATATATTCTTTCACTTCCTTGGGCTTTACTATCTAATTTCTAACGTACAAGTGTGCAATACCGATACTTTTCCCTTCAAACTCATTCCCCCTTCTTCTTGTACGTCTAGAGTCGTCTACGTACTTAATACTTAATAAGGGTATACATATACGGTGTGAGATCCAATCTCCTACACGACCATCGTCATTATCTTATAATCCTAATTCCATTTCATCCCATTCATTTCCCTACACCCCTATATACTATGGACCATGGCCATGTGTATAGAACTATATAGATGCTACGAATGCCAGGTGATTACTATTATTATACTAGAGTACAAAGTGTGTGTGTGTGTGAGTTGCACTCTGCACTCAACAATTTACTTCTCTTTGGTCCATTTCCCCCAAGTACGAAAACGAAAACCTTCCACCTTCCAAACACACACACACACATCGTATACATTCACAATCTCCAAAAATCTTCCCATTTGTAACAATTGTTGTAACAAGAACCAGAACGACTGTATACAGAGTCCACTGTATAAGGATAATAGAAAAATATATGCACTTGTTATGTGCGTATCAGTATCGGATTTTATATTATTCGTACGGAAAACAGAATTATTTATCTTATTTTTCATGCCCAACTTACAAAATATATACCTAATACTCTTCTCTTCAACGTCTACTCCTTAATCTCTCATCTCTTCATCCTTTAATTCTCAAATTTAATTTCCCAAAAAAATCCACCAATTTCATCAGCACTCAATAGTATGTCCGACCATTCTACTTCAGAAAACCTTATTTACTTCCGCGCTAATTTACTTTTTCCTCCTCACACTTCAATTAACTTCCCCCTTTCCCATTATCATCATCATATTATTATCCTACAGTTCCTACATCCGTCGGTTCTACAATTTTGTTACATGTTCCGAGTTGTGCTCTGCGTTCATACAAATACACAAGCGAGTACAGCACATTTCACATAATATACATATGTACGATATATATATAATACTGTACATAAGCGTCAATTCCTTCCTTATTATTAAATTAAATCATACATGATGAATTCATAAGTTTCGTCAGTTTTCCTCTATAAAAAGGCTTCAAGACCAAAAAATTACTTCCACAAAAAAAAAAAGGCTGAATTTGATTTGACTACTAAAATTCAAATGCACGGAGGATGATTTAAAAATACAATGATAAACACATTTGTCATACTGCTGTGTTCTTACAGTATGCGATTCATCCAGTACATAAATTGGTAATTGGAAAGTGGAGTTGCGAGCATCAGTAATTACACAGACAATTATACTCGATTGTTCCTTCCTTTATTCTCTCATTTTCATTTACAAAAGTCAAGTTTAATTTATCATGGACAGCCAGCAGTCAACAGTGGATAATAGACAAATGTCCAGTTGACAGTGACAGGGAGCAGATGCTCATTCCATTGACAATGGACAATCACACACACACACAATCCAAATTGGATTATCCAATTATAATCGGGATCGGAACGAACTTAAACTATTTAAATGTCAAAAGTCAATTTATTATGTCGATTGAGTGACTAACGAGAGGTCAAAATACTCTGTGATATGCAGTGCAGCTCATGTACAATTGTGAAATTATCACAATGGTTTTATCATATAACCGTCTGCTCCCTTCAAAATAATACATGACATGCTGTGTACTAATATTCAGTGCATACACACACTACATATGTACTATTATGTACACTGTACACTAGTGATTTATTTACTGTCAATATCAATATCATTGAACTTACACACTCTATTTACAATTCATATTCATTATATACAGATATTTCTATTTGCATTGCACATTGAATACTCTGCCCTGTAAACGAATCCATCCCATCCCATCTCGTACACAGACACAGCATGTTGTGCCTATATACATTTAATATTTCCGGCTTCCTTTAAAAGCCGGCTCGAGAGTTCCTTTTTCTCCCTTTATCTGTCTGTTTCTCTCTCTCTGTCTCTCTTGATCGGATGAAAGTGAGAAAGCAAATTTTGAGAGCAAAGTACAGAACCGACAAAACAGTACAAAGTCTGTTTTGGTTTCGCTGTTTGTTTGTCTTTTGTACGCATTTCGCATTTTCCACATTTCTATTTTTGTCTCCCGTCCACGTACAGTCATCTCCTGTGTTTTCCATTAGTTTTGTCAAGTTTAAGAGTCTTTTTTTGTTTTGGTGAATACTCAAAAAATATTACGTTTCTCTCGAGAGTAAAAAATAAAAACTTGGGGAATCTCCGTCATATAATAAAAAAAAACTCTTTAAACCAGTTTACGGGAGAAATATATTAAATTTCAAATATAATAAGGATAATGATAAAATTTATTCAGCCAAATGCATTACATTTATAATATTTTAGTTTGGACTTGGAAGGTTTTCTTAAGCATTTCATCAAAACTGTAGCGAGTGTACACAGAAAATAGAAAGTAACATATATTATATAGGTGGATGAGGAAAATTCACAAGAAAATGTTTTACATTCCAGGGAATCACAAACCCTCATTTCTCCCTCTCTCACGTCTCCTCTTTCCTTTTCTTTTCCTTCCCACGACCCAACACAGATAATACATGAAAAATATGAAAATATGAAACGAGACTGAAATTACAACTGACAAGAAGCTTTTTACATTTTCGCCAAATGTAAAATCTGGAGAGACTACAAGTGAAACTCAAAACCACAGACAGAAATGTGAAATGTGTGTACATTTATTCATTCCTGGTTCTCTCTGTATAGCATTAATGTAAATAATGTCACTTGAACTCGTTGAAAAATCCTCCTTGTTTTTTGCTTAACAAATAAGTTCAACTCTATCCTTTGACATCTTGACGCTTTGAATATTATCATTATGATCATTTCAAATGTTTTTCAACTCTTCGACTCGCCATCCCTCGTTACTCTCTCCACACAAAAAAAACAGATATATAATCTTATGATGATATGTAACAATTACAATTATTATGTATGATATTTTGCAATCTCAAAATTTCCTTGATAACAAAATCATGTTGAATGACTCGAATATTCACCAGAGAAGAATTCAAATTAGTTTCAATTTCAACTCGAGTACAAGGATTTGAAAATTTGAATAATGCATTATAAAATATTGTTTTTTTTTATACCAACAGCGAATAAACTAATTTGTGAAGGACCATTACACGAAAATTATTCTGCATAGAACAGGAATTCAATAAGCCAAGGCAATTAAAAGCTTCAACTTTCAAACCATTTCACATCTTACATACTTATATACATACCTAGTAGGTATTACATTACCTACAACAAAAAGACACAGAAAGTTGAATTTCTTGTTGTAATTTTAATAATTCTCATTTGCCTTCGCCTCATCTCCTTCTATTTCTACTTTTCTAATCCAGAAGAAGAAGGCCCCGAGCCTACACTATAGAAATTAGTATTTCGAATAATTCTTTAGAAAAAAAAACGAATTGAATCACCACTTCAACATCCATAAATCTCCAAATACTTTGAAAACCTCAATTTTCAACGGGAAAATCACAAATTTAGTAATTAGCATGTAGAGAAAACCCATGAATTTTTGTAGTACATAGTAGTACATACATACATGTACAAAGCTGCTTTTCCCACTCAATTTCCATTCTTACGACGTTAAACCCGAAAATAAAAAAATTCACCTGCATTAATTAACTACTGCACAATTATTTATTTGAACTTGACACATATCAAAAAAATGAAGATTTGAATTCCAACACACGACTCATTTTCAGTTATATACAGAAGTACCTAAATATTCTGCAACAAATGAAAAAAAAGAGTTTCTGTTTTCGCCAGATTACTTTGTTCTCTCTCTCTCTCTCTCTCTCTTTCCTCAATGGAATACCATAGCTTTAGTCATTTGGATTTGAAAACCTCGGAGGAAAACAAAAACAAGACAACTTCATTTGCCATGTATTTATGCATATAGTTAATAATTTATCATGCATTGTCTCCTCTTTGACTTGGTCCGGTATCACACACACACACACACACTCACGCTCACATCCTAATTCCTAATATCATAATAAAATCCTCACAACTATACTCACATTCCCATTCCATTACTCTCAACATTTAGCATTTGAATAATCAGAAAACTCGTCACTTTCCTCATCATCCCTGAATGGTTGTGTATATGTAATCTGCAGGCTGCAGCGCAACTGTATTAGTCATATATCTTACAATACATATAGTATAGAATGGAAGTGAATTGAATGGGAATTGCCTGTTGGAGCATTCAGGGGAAAACAAAAGGAAAGAGAGAGAGAGAGAGAGAGAGAGAGAGAAAACCACTAACTATCAACTACTAACCTTTACATGGCTAACCTAATCCTCAATACCATTAACCATTAGCACGAAGAACCAGTGAGAGAGAGGAAACAAAAGTTGAGGGAAGCTCATGTTAATGTTATGATAATGAGATGGTTTCAATCATTAATTTCTGTCAGAATACTTCAGTGTCAGCTCTCTAATGCTTTCACAATTATTGCGATTCCCTTCTCTCTCTCTCTTTCTCTCTCAAATCTGCAGGACAAAACTTCACATTCAAATCAGCACTCTCCTTCCTCCCTCCGAGGAATAAATACAAAATTATACATTTTTTCCCCACAAAAACCTCAAAAACACAAACAAGACCCCACAAAAACCAAGTTTGAAACCAAAAACCAATGCTAATCTATATACATACTCTGCTGGAATTGAAATATTCTGTATCATCAATTTCGAATTTAAAATATCCTTGTAGCCTTGTTGTTGTTGTACATTGTGTACACTAATCTGTAAAAATGTAAAACCTAGAACTTAACATGCTCACCGCAGTATCTGTCACTCATCATCATCAGTGTCTCATTTCCCTATTTAAACTTTAACTGTTTTTCATGAGCCTCATTTAGTTTTGGAATTTAAAAAAGTAGTCCCAATCAAATCAATAATGAGAAAAATAAAATAATAAAAAACTAACCTTGTCTGTATCCGGACGCGATGAGCCACTCGGAGGAGGCCAGTCCCATAACTAGGAGAATCGCAGCAAAGAAGCCACATATGAAGGCAATTACCTATGTAAATGACACATGAGAGAAAATTCCACAAATATTATATATTCACATTTTTCATCAACAAAATCCACACAACATCATTTCCCATCACATTCGTCACGTGATGACCAGAGATTAAAGACCGACAACTCAGCTCATCAAATATTAAATTGTGCAATACACATAGCAATATAAAACAAGTTTGTACAAGCTCCAAGCTACTGTGTGTAAAATTATAAAAGGTAAAAAAGCCGAACGTGGAAAAAAAAGCCGTCCATAACGTTCAAGTTTAGAGTTCACTAAATAATAACAGCAATGATAAATTATAAATGAAGCATTAAAAGTTGAAAGGATGGTTTCATTTAAACACAACTATAATCACTACACTATTTACAGCAAGTATTTTGTACATTCCATTAGGGAATTTCAAGAGTCTCGAGGCTTGATTGACCATTGCAGAATGTTGATGCTGAAGCGGCTACAGTATAATAATTAGGATAGTACAACGTACAACCAAATAAATTTGATTCATTTTGCAACTGCAAGGAACACATTTCAAAAAGAATGGCAAATAATAAGCAAATAACATTTGGAATGCTCAAACTCAAAAACCAAACACTCTCGACATTGTGGGAATGGCATTTTAGACTTGACACAAGCATCCAATTAGAACCCCTCTATAACCTAACAAACATGTCTAGTAGACATTGTCTACACACTATATAGCATATCAAATATATTAAAAACCGCCAAAATACGTCCAGACACCGGCATCTCTAAACATCAAATTAAAAGGAACTGACGACTACTCAATTCACTGGCTCTGGCAAATACTCCACAACAATCTTCAATCAAGAATCACAAGTATTAAATTAATGAAACGAAAAGAAGAAAAAAAACTGAAATTTCTCTCGGATGCTTCTCCTTCGTTAGTCTCAATTCCAAAGCTAATAAACGTATCTCGATGGCCTTTGTCCGACGATAATAATAATATACATTGATCTATAGGAGAGGGAAATCCTGAAATACTGAAACAGATAAAATGGCCTTGGTTTGGTATTATTTATTCATAAATGTCAGGTCATTTAGTACCAAAGCACTAGTTTTCAGAGACGGACACCAATGCATGCCTTCAATTTCAATTCAACTGCATTTTGCATTCTCTTGCACAAAAACGATTTGAAGCAAGTACAGAAAGCGAGAGAGAGAGACGCTGTAAATATAAAGTTGCCTGTCTATATTCTTTTTTACATTTCGCATGCAGCACAACAACAATTGCAAATTTATATCCATCACAAATCGCACCATTCTAAAGCCACACACAAATATCTAAATGTTAAATAAACGAGATATAGAAGATCCTCACAACTCACAATCTGTTGGCAATCTGAACAAATGTAGCTAGTCACAGTCACGAATCAGACATACATTTGCAAATGTACACCAACATCACACTTCCCACTGTCTAATAGACAGTGTCTATATAGTACACTGACCATTTAAATGTACATTTAAAAACAAGGGGAAAAAAAAATAAGAATAAAATTGAAAATGGAGATATTGAGGATTGAGAATTAAGACCTCTGTAGTTTTTACGACCACCTTTTTATTATTCCAATCAAATACACACAAATGACAATAGAATCACAATGACATTGTAAAATACCTAATAAACCTAACAAGGTAATAAATTCTCAATGTCGACACCGTCATACATACACAATGCTCGCTCACATCAATGCATTACAATAAGTTGACAAAAAAGAGTCATTGCACAACTTTACATTATTTTCTTTAATAAACTTTGAATTTGAACATTGGGAATCATCGTCATAAAATAAAATCCTTTTCCTAGATTGGTCATCCGATTCCCCTCATTTACACACAGACTCAACGCTATAACTTCCAATTGATAAAACTCTAATTTGATGCGAATCTAAAAAAATCTATAAAAAAAAAAATATCCCAAGATCAAATGAAATAAAATCTTTTGTGTGTGTGTCTTTGAATTCTTTTTAGCATCTTTTTAATTCAAAAAAGGAATTGAAACAAAAAGAAATCTCTGTCTCATAC
The DNA here is from genome assembly GCA_034699125.1 of Gisinianus flammeolus. Lineage (NCBI taxonomy): Eukaryota > Metazoa > Arthropoda > Collembola > Symphypleona > Katiannidae > Gisinianus > Gisinianus flammeolus. Next base: position 52,707 of record JAIUND010000544.1, read on the forward strand.
ATGTCGTGTGCACTCAAATTCCCGGAATGAAAAAGAAAACTGAAGCCTCCAGTTAATTTTCAAAAGCGATTGTGACATGGGCACCGCAACCAACCCGAATCCGATATGGTATTCAATTTACGAATTTTAAAGCGAAATGACAGGGAAATGAAACCAGAGTCTCTCATTCATCATGTCTAATATGTTGTAGTTAAAAAAAATCAATGATATAGAATTTCTAAACGACAACAAGGTTAAAAGTATAAGAATCTCCCTGTGGCTTATGACTGCATTAGAAAAAATATATAATATTACAATATAATAACAACATGTGTAGAATAATACAAGAGAAGATTTGAGAGAGAAATGCGCGGCCGCCTCTTTAGATTTGACTTTTCAGTCATGGATTTAAATTCTTTATCACTCCTGTCACTATTTCTGTCTTTCTTCAACAGCTAACAACTCTCAAGAAGACGCAGAAGAAGAAGAAGAAAAAAAAATCTTTCGCTCACCAGTCCAAAAAATGAAGATCCTTTTAAAGCCTTAATATATAAAGAATCTGCCTGTCATTCTCTTTCTCTCAAGTCTTTTGAGTTTCAAATTTCCAGCCTCTCTCTCCACTAGGAAGAATACCAAAATCTCTCAGGAGCAGAGAGAGCAATTCAAAATTCAAACTTCCAACAACGAATTTACGAATTAAGGAATCACCCTTTCATTCTATACATTCTACAATGAAAGATGACTTTACTCTGTATAATGTGGCTCTGACTATATATCCTGACAGACTTCTCCCATTTAGTTTCACTTTCAATTTTCATTTATCTTTCCCAACTTTCAGTTCTCATGTACACTGTACACGTACACACACAAGCTCCAGTCATATTCATATCCAGTAGACATTCAACATTCAACAGTAGAACGAAGTAGACAGTTGAAACATCATCTAATTGCAATAGCAGCCAGTGTCAGCCATATCAGCAAAACAAAACAAAACAAAACAAAAACATTAAGATATGAAAATCACAAATGAAACGGAAAACCTCACACACAGACACACAAAAAAGCACAAAACAAACTCAAGCAAAACTGCCAACTGGAAAACCAACAGACAGCCTTTAGCATCATATCATATCATGATTCCAGTTCCAGATGTCAACATGTCAATGTCCAAATATTTCACAGAGACAAAGTTGAATTGAATTCATAAAAAATACACTAAATTTACATGGATATGCTAAAAAAAACAGTACGTCGTTTAGCTTTTAACTTTCAAAATTATGAAGGAGAGCTCTCCGAGTTTTTAAATAATAATAATGATGAATTTGATTTTTGATATTATGAAATCAAAAATTTCATCTGCATTCATCCTTCATTTTTGAAAAAAATTGAAACGAACAACCCACAAATTCCAATAATAATATTTGTACCACAAGAGTTCGCGTATATTGAAAAGATTTACAAAATATCGAACTAATAAACATGCACACGTTTCCATTTCTAAATCACTTTCGACTTTCCGTATCTATCTGGTCTAACGATAAGAGTCCAAGGGGACTCAGAAATTGAGAATTCATAACACATGTAGACACAAGCAGTAATTTCCAATGCTTTAAGCTATAAGGCGTGGACAGGAAGTCAAGATTTGTATAAAACTCTCAACTTTTTTGTGAGAACAAGAGAGAGAGAGAAAAAATTTGAGACAAAACATGATCATGCTCACTATTATTTAGACATTTGAGTAGACTCACCAGGATTTTCCACATAAAACACATGAAACCACAATAATTATTATTACAAAAAAAAACTACAACAATACAGCACAAGCTCAATTCCACACTCTGATAAAACCCAACCTTTTTCGATTAAGCCTAAACTAGAAGAGTCTGGCAAGTCTAAAGTACCTTTGACTTTGAATTGTGGTCTAAACTTGAGACTGTACTAGAAAAGGTAAACTCGTGTGTTCATGTCTAATGCTGTAATGTCATTTTAATGATTCGGATTCAAACGAGAGATGAAGTGGGGAAAAAAAACGATACTTCGAAGGGCAAAGTAAAAAAAGACTGAAGCATCATAAAAAGATTTGTATTGCAATTAACACCAACAACGATCTATAATTATTACTGTATTATTTAGCTAATGAAGCAGAAACACAAGTGTGAAAAAAGTTAGTGAAGCTCGCAAAGAATGCTCAATTAGAAATCTCACCTTCGACCCGCAACCACAGCCCATTTTTCAATCGTAATTGTAAATGTACAAATCCTTCTTTAATTTTTATCGTAGAAATTCGGGATTATATACGCATAATAAATTTTTATTTCTATTTGTAAAGCAATGCAGAAGTATTATTATTAGTATTTTAGCTGGACGAGTGTAAGTGAAGTGAAAGGAATGTACAAAGTTTTTGTCTATTTTGTCACTCTGAAAGGTACACACTTATAAATAGTTTTCACAGTACCTATATACTGTCGATTTTATTATCATGTCACTTTTTTTTATTACGATCCGAAATTGCTTTTGTCCAGCTACTCAACGTTGAATTTGAATCAAATTTCTCATGTCAAAGTCATGGTCATTAGACATGAGAGCTCACGGGTCCAAATAAATACTTTTATATATATATTTTGTCCATGTCGAATGAAGTGAAGAAATCCGAGCCACACAAAAAAAAGTCAAAGTTAAAGAGAGATGTACTATCTGTATATAGAAGAATAGTTATATAGAAGTGAAGCCAAGTAGACAGTAAGAGATTTGTACACAGGCGACAGATTTCTTTATTACATTTCCAAGTGCCATAAACTCACACACCGTAAGCTTTCAACTTCTTTCCCAGGCACAGAGTCACCACCACCAAAACAATAGACAAATACACTATATATTTTTATTATCTTTCCAGTCAAATTTTTTTTTCCCTTTCACTGCACATCCCACAATTTGCTCACACAATTTCACATCTGTACAACAAAATAATGTATCGTTACAGTTTTTTTTTTTTTGCAATTAATTTTTATGTGTTCAACTCAAAATCAACATGGAACGAAAAGACGAAAAGACGATGATTCATATTGCATTCTATACAAAATAATATTTTACTTTAAAAATTATCATTCTCATAATTTGTAAAATACGGGGGGAAACTTTCTAAATTGAAATCTTAACATCTTGTAATCCTCTTCAAATCCCACCAAATTCCTATCCTTTTTGCGTGACCTACTCCCACAATGACATTTACCATTTCAAACTACAAGTTTGCCATGTCCAAATTCAAAATCAAAATATGGACACGGGAACTCGTCTAATAGCCACGTAGTACGTACGTGTGCATAATTGAATCCTGTCATGGTAATACTACATATAGATATGTAAATGCGAGAGCACACAGCACTCTCAAAGGAATATCGGAGTATGGAAGGGATAAAAAGGATGACGTGCATCTGGATATTTTGTTTCATTACAAAGCTGAATAGCAATACCTGCATAGTTAGTTGAGCCATTTTACAATTACATATTACAATAACAATTTACAACACTCGAGTTAAAACATTTAACTGTAATTTTAGCCACTTTTGATTTTTGATTTACATTTTCATAAGGAAGGTAAAATGGAATGTGCAAATACATACATGAATATAATAAATAGTTGGCTGCCTCAAAAGAGGAAAAAAAAAGAAGAAACACTCGAGACAGTGAAGCGATTCTGAGTGTATTTGCCTATGACTTATGAGGACGGTAAATAATTGTGAGTAAATACACACAGACACACACACATACGTACACTGACAACATACAGGTATTTGTTTTGTATGTGTATGCGTGCGTGTCGCTCTGTACTATCATTAACATTTGCATTCATGAATTTGAAATTCTCACTTGAAAAAAACCATTCCCTGTGCTGCATCTGATTCTCCAGATTCAATTTCAGTCTCAAATATCAGACATGTCTTTACACACAAACCTTGAATTTGATTTCGATTTCAAATCCTAGTACATCACACCGAATCGTAACAACATTGCCAACAAAATCTCATGCAAAACAAAATATGTATTAGAATTCCTTAAATTCCTTAAGTCCAAACCATCTACTTTAAAGTCTCTGTTGTGCACAACAATTAAAATTACTCACACTCTTTAATGGATGAAGAATTTCGATTTCTACCTAAACAGCCTAAACTAACAACGTTTAACAAAGTTTGACCGTAAACCTTGAACAGCTGATCGACATTTTCCACAGTTTACTAAAAAAAGAAATGAGAGAAGAGAAGAGGATGCGATGGATCCAAACAGGACAAAAGGCAACACGTTCAAAATCATGTTTACCTATATGAAACGTGTAAAAAACAGACGAGGTAACCAAACTAATAAGATAGTGCTTTTTCCATCCTCAACACGATACCACCACCAAAAAATTGAAACCAAAACCAAAGTGAGAGGGATTGAAAAAAAATGTAAATAGTAAATAGCCGTGGCCGTGTGTAAGAACAACTCGAATCTCTCTCTCTCTCTCTCGAAGAATGAAAAAAAAAACTTTTTGGGGAGAAGACAGATAGTATATAGATAGATAGTTTATAGATAATGAGAGTGCCGTGGTTCATGTGGAGATTTGGGATATTTGATGTGAAAAAACAAGGCGGAGAATTGAGAATCCAAATGGAAGAGAGAGAGAGAGAGATGAACAGGATGTACGGCACATTTACTCACTCCTCTCAGGTAAACACAACAAATACACGGAGACTCCTCTCCTCCTCTCTCTGTCTGTGTACATTTTGATGATCGTGAGACTTGAGCTACACATTACATAAAATATCATATAAATTTCATTATGAACACTGTGTAAATTGTTGTAAACAGTTTCGAATATAGTCAGAAAAAAATTCCTCAATCGAACTGAACAACAACAACACATTAGCCGAGATTTGAGAGGAGTCAAGAGTGTTCAGGCAATTTTCATTGTGTAATTCGGACGAGAGAATGATTTATTTATTTTTATACTTTATACACGGTTATACGCATTTTATAATACGATTCATAATTTTTCACACTGTCCATCCTTACATTTTATCTCCTCGCGACTCACAATATTAATTTTCAATTTTTCAACTGTACTATTTTCTATTTTGAATTTTGAATCCAGATTCTAACACTTGTCAAAACCTCAGAAAAAAATTCACTTGTCCTGAAATCAAGTTCAAAAGTCAGAAATAGAATAATCATATTAATCATGTGAACATTCATCGTTCCGCACAAGAAAATAAATAAAAATGTAAAAAGTTCACATTTGCAAGACTAAATAGAATCCTTAAAATGACTAAAAATAATATTCAGAAACGATTCAAAAGTCGAGAAGCTCGAAAAACTTGAGCTCAGGAAAATGTCTGAAGGACAAAATTGACGATGAGAAACACTAACTTCAACATTAATTTTAATGAAAATGGGACAACTATACTACAAGTACAAATACAAAATATCCAAATGCTCAACAGTACTTATCATGATACACCATCACATTTACTATGACATTACATTATACGTCTACTTACTTTCCTCACTCGTTAGTGTTATATTCTATTAGCTTCGAACTTACAGTATCTCCACTCTCGCAAAATTGAGAATCCTTTCAGTTTCCAAAACATATACAATCAACTGCTATACACGAACACAATATATATATAATGCTTGATGATACAAGTCATTACACAACGTACAAATTTACAAATCCTACCAACTATTTATAAACCATTCCACTCCTCTCCATTCCATTGCTATACATAGTACACTGTGTCTAGTGTATAATATTGCTAATTACTAATGACTCCAATTAAATTTGTACTCGGAGACTCCCTCCGCATAGACTTTGACTTATGCTCTGTATTATATTGTCATTTATCATTGGGACGGTCGCTTGAGCACACACACATAGTCACATAGTACATTTCTTCTCTATATATGCGTACATAATACTCCAATAATACCCCGATTTACCCCAAGACTCAACAACCAAAAACAGCAAATAAATAATGTTAATGCTCATGTTGATGTCGCACATGCATCATCATTAATTACCACAACCCTAATCACTAATCACTAATCAGACTTTTCCCATGGCATCCTCTCCTCACGTGTGTATATGTACAAAGAAAATCCATGTAGGTAAATACATCCAAGATCGACTGTGTACATGATGTAAAAGCAGAGGTGAGAAGAGTTTTATATACAGAGTCAAATATTAGCACGTAAAGGTAAAATGCACACGAGATTGTATTAGTCACAAAATATAGAATAATAATATAAAATTAGAGCAAACTGCAAAGTGTAGATAGAGATTAGCGATTAGCATACTAACGTATTCAGATAGAAGACAGAAGAATCTTATCGTTAATCCAATAAAACATATGTATTCGTACTATCCGTATATATTTACAGTAGCCGTATAGGTTTGATTTTGAAATGTTTAACATAACAGTTATGTGTAAGTATTATTATTATTATTATAAAAACCTTGTAAGAGTCTGTACGAGCTTTTCCACGAAGAAATCCCACACGATGAAGTCGTTGATAGTCCCCGTGACCTCTATTGACCGTACTAGAGGCGGGCACTGTGTTAGGAGCTTGACTACTACTATTATTAGGTCGCCGACTATTATTATTACTCTGTAAGGTGAGCTGGTTGAGAGTAGCTGGATTTTGATTTTGAATTTGCAATGAATTCCCATTGCTTTGTTGTAATTGTAATTGTTGTTGTTGACTCATGGCCGTCCCGGGCCGAGACACAGTTCCATGATGATTATGAAGTGGTAGTGTTGACTGATTTGGATTTTGACTTGGACTGGGATGAGGATGAAGATGTACATGATTATGACTATGAGGATAGGAGTAGATGACGGTGGGACTCTGAAATTGACTCTGATAAGGACTCCCCACTCGACTAATTGACATTGGGGTGGTGGTTCCAGTGGAATTATTGACACCACCAAAGCCATTGGAATTATAGTAATGAGCAATATGATTTGCATTAGAATTATTACTGTTAGTTCTTTTATGGGTGGATGTTAATGTGGATGATGGACTTTCCAAGGGGAATAGTCCAATGGACGGCTCTGGTGACTGACTCGGATTTCCAGTCCCCGTCCCATTTCTACTACTCACTATTATCGGTGTATTTCGACTCCGATTCGGATACAATTTCAAACTGTCTTCCTCTAATGATTCTGTCTCTGTACTGGCAAGAAGTGCTGGACTGTCTTTAGAATTCCCATTTGAATTCGATTTGGGGATCGGCATCGGGATTGGTATGGACACTTTGGATAAAATGGGCTTTTTGGCGGGTTTCGGTGGAGCTTTCGGCTTCACTTTGTCTTTCACTTTATCCTTATCCATCTCTTTGACTTTTTCTTTCTGCTTCTCTTTCTCTTTCCCGGCTATAACCGAAGGAAGAGGAGAAGCGGAGGAAGATGAAGTTGGAGTCTCAATTTTAGTTTCTTGTTCAGCGGATTTCTCAACTGATTTATTATTAGACTTTGCCAAAGGATGATCATCTGATTGTGTCGATTGTGCCTTCGTTTCCGGTTCAGCAACTTGGGATTTGGAATTTGAATTACCATTTGTATTTTCAGACTTGACCGAGTCCAACCCCGATGACTCCTTTGATTTCACCATGATGAACTTTTTATTATTATTTTTGTATTATTATTTTACTCACTTTATCAAAATTAAATCAGAACTGATGTTTTCAAAATTACACATTGCACGAAGAAGCCACTTTTTCTTCTTCTTATTATATTATTACTACAATAAATAAAGTTTTAATCCCATTCCATGTCTGGTACTAATATATGACACTTTTCTTCATCATTTGAAACATTTCATACAGGGGGAACTGAAATGGGGGAAATATCATGCATGAGAAAATGAGACAGCTCTTTTCAAATTTTAAAATGTGTAACAAAAGATTTTCCCTTCAGCTCTCTCGTCGTCGTCACTATAGTCACTAAGCAATGAGCTTAAAATCTAATGACTGATCCTCCACACACAAACTTCCTTTCCCTCCTCACACCAGTATCAAAATATATTCAAAATCACACTACTCGACGACGCACTCTGAGACTGACGACTCCAATGATGTCTGCTGAATTCCAAAGCTGAATGCTCACACAGTCCCAACATCAAATTGACACCAAATACACACAAATTCCCACTCTCAAAATTGTAATGACTCTGGCTTAATTTAATGCGACGAGGAGACGACAAGCGACGATGATGATGATGATGATAGAAGACAAACTCTTTCTGTAACTCTCTTCTGTACTGATATATTATTATATCCGCTCGTATGGAATTTTGAAATCGAAATTTTAACAGAGTTTCCCTTCAAACTTCTGAATCTTGAATGTGCTTGTGCTTGCTTACTCGACACTTTTCTTCATCACTCTACACAGTTTCGAGGAAGACGACCGACTGAATCGTCGTCAAAAGTTTAGTATAGAAGGATTTCCTTCTCCATTTGAGCATTAGTCACTTGTAAAGACGAGAGAACGTGGCATCATCGTTCCTTAACACCTTACTCATATACTCTCTCTCTCTCACACACACACTCATCATAATATAATGATTCCTCATTCATTCTCTCTCTCTCTCTCTCTCTCTCTCTCTCTCTCTCTCTCTCTAATATCCTTCTCAGATTGACACGCTCACAATATCCTTCCCAACTTGATATCGTATATCTTATAGTGTTTCGTTTCACAACTTGCAAGTATTTACGCACAAATTCACATCCACTATACCACGAAATATTTGTAGGGAAAAAACTAACACACATGCAGTTATATAGGAGTTGCAATAGTAGTACGTCAGTTCAACTCAACCAACACTCTTATTCTAATTCATAGAGGAGTCAGCTGAAAAAAAATACCAGCCGTTTTTGAACAAACGATGATGCAGCTTTGGATTTGGGTGGGAGAGACAGAGAGACAGCGACACACACACTCGATAACAATAATAATAATAATAATAATTCCTCCTCAATTTTCAATCCCTTTGATGAAACTCTTTGCTCATGTCTCTACAACTTTTTATGAATAGACTGCAATTCATTGTAATTGTAAGGCACTAAATCCTCTGAACAAAAAAAAAATCATTCATGGTCACCACGTCACACACAAGTATCAACTATTGTAGGAAAAGTAAGTGCTAGTAAAGGAACGTCACAATTATTCTGATTCATTGTTGCTCCTGCATAATATATATGTACGTGTATATATGTACTCTCAGTTGACTCTGTTTACGCTGTGCAAAAGTACATTACAAACCATGTAGACACAGCGCTAATTCATATGCGTGCATACATATGAGTATAATGTGTCTACAAGGATTGCAATTTCTTTACAATTCCAAAAAGAAAACCCAACCAAATGACAAAAAAAGATCATAAAATCAAACACAAAACTTTCCTCCTTTAAACTTTAAAAGTCTATACCAATTTCAAAATTGTTTTGTTTTATTCATATATACTGATTGGACGACTCTACACAATATTTCACTTTGGATCCTAAATAGTTTTGCAATAATTATAAATGATGACTAACCAGCATTATACTAGCTAATTTTGATTATGATTTGGACTTGTGAAATGACTACAAAGCAGCTCTATTGTGATAACATGTAAAAATAAAAACATGTTTGTAAATAATACGCATCTCAATTCTCAATTGATATTCGGCAAAGAATGACACACACACACGCAGTGAGTCTCAACTATGCTATAGAAAAAAATAGAAAAACAGTTGGTCCTTTATGAATTAATCGACCCACATTTAATTTTGTGAGCTTGTATAATATTTTACTATACATTTTCTATTGTTCTACTATTTATGTATATACATTTCATAGTGCCATCATATTCCTATTATTATACATATTGTTATTGTTGGTCTACCATATAGAATATAGAACCACTTGCCACCGACTACCGACTGCTGAGTTAGCTGCTGCTGTGTAATCGTTGCCACTGCCCATATTTATAATTCTCCCTGTACATTTTCAGCTCCTTGTCAAATACTAAAAAATATATATATTAAATAAAGGTAATCATCCTCTTCCTACTGCTTCCTCCCATATATTTTCCCCTGACAACTTATCGTCAGCTCACTCACAAGCTATGGAGATGGAGTAGAATAAATTTAAATTCAATTAGTAGGAACTTGAATCAAAATCCCAGATGAATTCAAATTCAGACTCTTGTACAATCTCTCCATTTGATAAGAATATTAATAATAAAATATCTCGCGTATCGTTCCTCATATTCCTTCGTTCCCGATGGTCTCAATACATAAAATTAAAACTGACTACAGGCAGGCAGATTAAAGGAAATTTATTACAATACACACTGTTTCGGGCTTGCATAAATAATACCTATAATATGTTCTCTCCTAATGCTCAATGCTCACACCATGGTAAAATGAAAATTCTTGACACACTTTTGATTCTCCTCAAATTAATTCTACGTCACAGGGCAAACAAATTGAAAAACAAAACGTTCAATTTCTCAAATTTGAATAAAAAGAATTATGATTATTGCCTCTAAAAATCCCAATAAATTATTCTACACACACACAAATTTACAAATTCAATAAAAAAATACCAAAAGTTCCGTCGTATTTTTTTTAACATTTAGAGAACAGGAAAACTGACATTGACATTTGACATGTACATTGTTTTTTCAATTTCAATTTGATTTGAGTACGTAGAGAAGAATATTTCGAGTTGCCAGTTTTGCCATACGATTAGCGTCTATCATTTTACATTCAAATAATTAATACAATTTGCATACACATTACATGATTTAGCAACCCCCCCCCCCTACAAATACTCTTACAAATACACTATTCCATATTACATTCACGGTGGCGTCCTATTTGTTATTTTTTTACCTCCTGTGGGAATTCAAAATTGAAGGCTATCACATTTTTTCAGTAAAATTGCATTTTACAAGACGCATTCTGCCCACTGTAATTATATTTTTGCAAGTTTTAAAGTACTGTCAACAAGTACAACATGTATATGTATGTTTATTTTATCTTCCTACCTATTGGGCACTTGGACTTGGGTCTCAAAGCTAATTCGCAGTAGGACTCACTACACATATTTTACTTCACGTCACGATTTAATTTCAATATCACGACTAGTTTACCTACAGCTACCGCAATACAAGTACAAGAAATATGCACAATGCAATGTATACGAATTTACGAAGGAAATGTATAAAGAATAAACACAGACCAGTTAGAAAATCCAATTTTTTGAAGTGGATTTTTATTTTTGCCCTGAATTCCTCATAAAAATTGAATACATAAAATATATACTCGAAGAAAACCTTGTGAGTATTTATAATTTATTGATACTGCAATCTGCATGTCCAGTGTTTAGTATTGTATGAACAAATTTAAAAACCACTTTTTCTCCGTAAGTACAATTAAACACGATTGATTTATAATGTGTATGAACTATGAATATTAATTCTCCTAAATATTATTGTGCTTGATTTTTATCTTGTTGTCTCATATGTTTGATTTTCTTTTCGCACTTTTACAATACACGACCTTATTGGAAATTATATATATGTATATATGTATATATGTATTTGGTTGTTGTTTTAACCACCGAGTTTACCATACTTTTACTTGATCAAATATTGATATTTTGATCTTTTTAATTTAAAACACAATAACTCTATACGTTTCAAGTATTTTGTTTTTGTATATTATTTCTGTGTTGTTGGGGCCAAGTCACGGACTTGCCTTTTGGATTTTATTTCTGTCTGTACTCCCTCTTTTTCACTCACAGTCAAAGAAGAAGAGCCCAAAAGGAGAGTTGGAACTTGAACAACTCAACTTGAGCTTGTGTACTAGGTTCAACTAGGTTGTAGTGTAGTGTGTTTGTATGTGTACAATAGTGAATAGTGTACATGGGTAAAGAAAAGAGCGGATGGATGGATGGATAGAAAAGGAATGCAGGTGGATGTTTCAAGAAGAAAATCATGGAGCAGAAAAAATCATCAGAACCCTCTTCTCTACACACACACACAACATACATTTCATATCCTACATATACCTACCTCTGTGTATGTGTGTGAGTGCGTGTATTATGTTCGGCTTCGGCTTTCCTACAGCGTACAACTTCACACAACATCCTAGTATACAATCTACAACTCTCCAGAACCC